>CAKNXH010060275.1:66642-78427 GCA_932178445.1 Andricus quercusramuli
AATACGTAAACTTTATTTTATTATCGCGTGCAACATATATTTTTCCCCGATTTTTCAGCTCGAATTCACACCCATTTGCTAATTTTATTGTATACTTGTAAATTCCTTTGGGTTAGTTTACCCCCATGTAAATTTCTGACTGAATTGAGAAATTCAAATTTTCCAACTCTCTGTGTGAAGAAATTTTTTTCTCGGTTTTGTACACGAAACATCCGTTATTTAGCAGAAATATAATAAAATGCACTTAAGGGTAGTTACCCCTTATGAATTGGTTTCTCGCCAGAATGAAATAATACGTAAACTTTATTTTATTATCGCGTGCCACATAAGTTTTTCCTAGATTTTTCAGCATGAATTTACACCCATTTGGTAATGTTATTGTATACTCGTAAATTCCTTTGGGGTATTTTACCCCCATGTAAATTCTTGACTAAATTGAGAAATTCAAATTTTCCAACCCTCTATGTGAAGAAATTTTTTTGCTCGGTTTTGTACGCGAAACTTCCTTTATTTAGCAGAAATATAATAAAATGCAATTAAGGATAGTTACCCCTTATAAATTAATTTTTTGTGAGAATGCAAAAATACGTGAACTTTATTTTATTATCGCGTGCAACATATATTTTTCCCAGATTTTTCGGGTTGAAATCATGCCTGTTTCGCATTTTTTTGTGCTTACAAAAATAATTTTGGGGTAGTTCACCACCCTAAAAAATTATCGACAGAAAATCACATTTTTTCATCTTTCATTGTGAGAAAATTTTTCTAGTTGGTTCCATTGTGAAAGATACCGCCACTATATGTGAAACAATTGAATGGGTATTTGGTACCACACTTTTCGGTGGTGGTTTCTACCCCCTTAAAATCATTTTCAGCACGTAAGAAAGAATACGAGTCGCTTAGTTTAACAAGTACTACAACATATGTGAAAACGAAGAAAATCGGAGGGGGACACCTACCTAATGTTCCTCAGTTCTCTAGTGGACTAAGGGCCCAGTTATGCTCGAACGCAAAAGCAAATGCGTAGCTGCGTTCTATGCGCTAACATAGGATCGAGCATAGCTTCATCTCATGTTAGCACACTGGAACGCAGCTACGCGTTTGCTTTTGCGTTCGAGTATGCATGGGCCCTAAAGCATGTTTAGTCCAATGTGACGTCAACAATTGAGATAATACCAACTTAGATTCTTCTTAACGGGCATTTAAGTCGCAAGTTTTGGCGCGGGTATTGTGGAAAAGAAATTAATTGTAAGGTTCAAATAGACCCCTACTGAAAAAGCCTACATAGTAAATTACATTGGAACCTATGTGGGAACCCATAAGGGATCTTCTTTCGAATTCCTGTCTCAAATTACGATCTGAGATAGAAATATAGGATGGGAATCTATATCGGTTCTTATTATGGGTTTTTATTAAGGTTCCTACATAAATGGGGTTGCAATTATAATTAAAGGACTGCGCAGTAGTTTTATATGGGAGCTACAGCTGAGCAGTATTTTTTCGGGGTTTTTAAGATTGCCAACTATGCACCCAAAACTTCGAAAACATATTTCATTAAAAAAAATTATAATCCTATGTAGGATTTCATGTTGGAGCAAGTCATAGGTTTCCGTAACGGTGTTTATATAAGAACCCATGTGGAAACCAACAAAATATTTCCCATTCTATCTCAGATCGTAATTTGAGACAGGAATTCAAAAAAGGATCCCATATGGGTTCCCACATAGGCTTTTAGAGTAGGTACATTTCCAAAAAATGCTGTAGTCTTTATTATAGTATAAAGTATGCATACGCGCCATAAAGCCTCCGCAAACGGGGAGCCAGCGGTTCGCTGGTTCGTCGTCGTATTTCCATCTAAATTTATGTTAGCACCCCGAACTCTACTATCGGCGCAAAAATGATAGGCGTCTGCCTTTGAAGCTTAACTGCTCAGCTAAAAAAAATGCTGGAGTTATAGGTAAATAACCATTTGAAAGCTGCAAGTGTTCCACGTAAATGAGCCCAAAGACGTTAATGTAAAAAATTGTTGTGGTTTGCAGACTGGAAAATGTGAAAAAAGTCAGGAATTTTGGGCACATTTAAGAAGAGTTGAGTTTAAAGCATTATTTCTCATACAAGGGGCAATGGGAAAAATTTTCAAAAATTTATGAATATGAGGAAAACCTTTGTGAACAAGTTGCAGTTGACAAATTTGAGAAATAATAAAAATCGTTGCTTAAAATTACAAAAGTGTACAACTATACTATCTTCTGTTCTAATAAAGATATTAAAGCGATTCAAACTGCAAACTGTAACGGGTAGGCTCTGTAATTATTTACAATCTCCCGGAATGACGTGATTGTTTTTATTTTTGGTGGAAATCGCGACATTTTTAGACATTTTTTTTGTTGGAAAACAAGTGTCAGAAAGCAGCGGGGATCCTTTTTTTTTTGTTTTTTTTTTGCTTCCGACCGTTCGTGCCTTTCTTCGACTCGTGCTTCTGAACTCTTGCCCAGACATTTGACGCCTCCTCCGAACAGTGCCGTATCTCTCTAAGCAAAGTACCTTGGACTTCTAATATTTTCAGAAAAACAAGCGCCATCTTGTTATTGTAAAACCTTTCTTAAATTTTCGGGTGGATTTCAAAAGAAAAAAAGAAAATATATCAGAATCAGAAAGAAAACGATATATATATAGATAAGAAGAAAAAATTAGGGCTTCATTTGAGAAACAAAGCACAACATTGTAATACGCGTAACTTCGCACACATTATTTTCTGCAAATTGGAAAATCGGTTCAAGGTTCATTCTAATTTTTGATGAAAACAATGTAATACTACATTTTTGTTTGAGAATTCAGGTTTTTTGCTTAAAATGTTCATTATTCGGATAAAATTCAATTTTTTTTCTTAGAAGTCCTGCTAGAAAATTGAATTTTCATGTGGAAGATTCGCCTCTTTTCTTTCGAAACTAATCTTTCCAATACGTTTTGCTTGAGGCAAAATGTATCATTTTTTAGTTAAAACTGTAACTATTTAGTTGAAAACTCACCCATTTTGTTAAAAATTTATGTATTTTGTCGAAAATCTATCAAAGATGCTTTCCCTATTTTTTTTAAACCATTGGGTTTTATGAAAATCGGCACACTTTTTTTAGTATGCCATTTTTAGTCTACCTCATGGTTTTTGCAAAAAAGGCAAAAAAAAAACATATTATAAAAATGGATTTCTATGCCTTGATGTCTATTTTGCAGGTTCATTTTCAGAATTAATACCAGTATTATCACGAATGGAAGAGATACGGCACTGGTCGGAGGATGCGTCAAATTTCTGGGCAAGAGTTCAGAAGCACGAGTTGAAGAAAGGCACGAGTGGTCGGAAGCAAAAAAAAAGAATCGCCGCTGCTTTCTGACACTTGTTTTCCAACAAAAAAAGGTCTACAAATGTCGCGATTTCCACCAAAAATAAAACAATCACATCCTTCCGGGAGATTGTAAGTAACTACTGAGCCTACCCGTTACAGTTTGCAGTTTGAATCGCTTCAATATCTTTATTAGAGCCGAAGATAGTATAATTGTACATTTTTGTAATTTCAAGCAACAATTTTTACTATTTCTCAAATTTGTCAACAGTAACTTGTTCATACAGGTTTTCCTCATATTCATGAATTGTTGCAAATTCTTCCCATTGCCCCTTGTATAAGAAATAATGCTCTAAACTTGACTCTTCTTAAATGTGCCCAAAATTCCTTACTTTTTTCACATTTCTCAGTCTGCAAAGCACAACAATTGTTTACATTAACGTCTTCCGGCTTTTTTACGTGGAACACTTGCAGCTTTCAAATGACTATTTACTTATTAGTCTAGCATTTTTTGTGGCTGAGCTGGTAAGCTTCAAAGGCAGATGCCTATAATTTTTGCGCCGATAGTAGGCTGATCGGCACTGTTTGCCACCCGTTGTCGGGTGCTCTGCGCGTTCAATCATTTTAAAGCATATCTGCAAGCTTTTTTTGTAGTTTGGTGGTAGCACTGTTGTTTGCTTGAACAGCGAGGGAAAGAGTTCATCCATCCTGGTAGAGCCCCGCATGCCTAGACAAGGTTGAATACTGTGAGAGGTTGCCTGGTATCCCAGAGTCTTCGCTTGAGATACCTCACCCAGATACCGTTCAGCTTTCGGCACAGTCGTTACGCCTCAAATATGCCGATGGACTCTGGCTGTAAGTACTACTTGCTGATACGAAAAACCTGGGAAGTTATGAAATAAAATAAAATACAAACATCAACCGAACCGAAAAAGGAGAGAAAAGTTTCCTTGCATAAGGGTGCGCTACCCCTCTGAATGAGAAAGGCTCTTTTAAGGCGTATATTGTATGAGGCGATCGACAAGGCGGGGAAAAAAGTAAAGGAACTCATAGCTTGTAACATCATACATCTGAAGAAAGCAGAAAGAGAATGGAAGGCAGTACTGGAAACAAAAGTGCAGAAGAAGAAATGGAATTCTACTACCATAAGTTAAGTAATGCCATTGGATAATTAATGCCTGACCACCGACGAGAGCAGATGCGATAACTGGTCCCTAGATACGAGTGTGTGTGTACGTTGCCGAGTCAGTGTGTGGGGATAGTGCATTTATCCATAAACATTTCTTGCCCATCTTGGGTTCAATAAAATTCACTTTATTTTAGTGAGGCGATGTGCCATGTCCCATATGCTTATAAGTTGAAGTATATATAAAGCAAATTTTGATTGAAAAGTAACCAAAAACGATTTTCCGTACTACTGCATTTTATTCAATACTTGAGTAATAGGTCTTCAGGAATAGTAAGGTAAATAATTTATACATTAAGGAAGATTATAAGAAACGGACGCTTTGTATTCAGGATACAATATTTTAATATAATGTTTAATGTGACTGCTATTTTTCTCAGTTTTTCACTAGTTTATGAATTTGCTTTATGGACACTGCACAGTAGAATCCTGAAATGGAATTAACATCAAAATCTTCAAGCAATAATTTTTATGATTTGTAAGTTGAATTACACCACAAAATATTAATTTTGACATTCTTTTTCGTGCTCTAAATATGCATATACTATTAACTTAAATATAAAAAAAATAAAAACAGACTTTGCGTTTACTAACCTCTTATCCGAGTATAATTAACCCCAGTATAATTATCTATGACAACTGAAAACCAGCCCTATCACTTTTAACGGAACAATTTCAAATTCTCTTTATGTAAAACCACCATGAAATTTAAATAATTTTCAATTCAAATAGTTTTCAGCGGTCACAGAACATTATTACAGGGTTGGGAAGATTACCTGGAGTTTTCTGGAAGTGACTTGAGTGACTATTTAACATTTTTTTATTTTATGGTTGTTAAAATCCAATCACTTTTGAATTGTTTTGCTAAAAGTGATAAGAGTAGATTTTAAGGTTTTTAAAAATATTAATATGTGTTTGAAAACTTACCCCTTTTAAGGTCTTGATAACTCTCTTCCTTTTTCTTCTCCTTGGTAGTGATGCTGTAGTTAGCCAGAGCCGAAAATTCAATTACTGATATAATTCGTTTCTCGAAGTCCTGGAGAACGATATCATGCTTCGAGTGTGCAATGTAGAATGCTGCCCGAAAATCGTATTTCTAGAAAATTTGGCACTTCTCGTTTTGGACAATTGACTCTATCTCCCTCAGAGCGTTCGGCAGGGCAAGATTGAGGCGAGCAGATTAAGAACGACAAGAATGGTAGTAGAGACTGGTAGAGACTTCTTCGGGCCGCATTATGTCTGTAGGGGTCGTGCATAAATTACGTAACACTTTTTGGAGGGAGGGGGGGTCTAGCTTAGTATTACATAGTGGTGAAAAACTACAGGGAAAAGTCGGAAAAAGCGTTACATAGGGGGGTGGGGGGGGGGGGTCAAAATGGTCGGAAAATTGCGTTACGTAATTTATGCACGACCCCTGTACAGACACGTCGTTCCCGCGTGAGTGGGACACCTGGATATCACGTATTCTACTATCTGTCTAAAAAATCCTGGCCCCTCTACAAATTATTGAATAATTCAATAAAAAAACGCTCAAGAAACGGAAATACATCTTTTCAATCCTAATTTTATTACGAATAAGTACAATATCATTTGATCGCGATGCGTCCATAACTTTCCATGCAAATTTGCAGTGAAGGTGAAAAAACGTGGTTAAAAGCATCTTTTGTAACTTGGTCAACTTTTGACCGTTGTATTTATTGCAGAAATGCATGAATTCTTTTGAAAAAAATCGAGTAGTTACTTTGAAGTTTTATTTATGAGTACGTTTTCGAAAAATTCGAAAATTTTTATAACTTTGGTGTCGGCAGTGAATAAAAGCGAAGGATGCTAACTCAGCTTCTAATCAAGCTGGAAAGCTCTACTGAGGCCCAAAAATTTTCAAAAAAATCAACAAGTTCAAGGGTGGGTTTTCAAAATTTGTTAATTACATCAATAACACGCTTTTGCATATTATTTTTTTCTGTTTTTTTTCTACGGTAGTCGACCTCAATTGTAATCGATACGTTGAAGAAGTTGCCGTCCACTATTGTCAAAGTCGGTTGACCCACGTGGCACATTCTACCAGATGTACGAAAGTTTAAGAAAAAAAGGTCACTTTATGAGGCGAAGGATCAAGCAGGACATCGATACCCTGAAAACCGCTGAGAGTTTCATCGACTTCTTCTGTGCCTCCAGTCCCGAAAAAATCGGAAATCCATAATGTGCGATAGCGTTTTATTGATGTAATTAACTGTTTTTAAAAGCCCACCATTGCATTTGTTGATTTTTTTAAAATTTCAAGCCGCAGTAGAGCCTTCCAGCTTCATTAGAAGCTAAGTTAGCATTCTTCGCTTTTATTTGCTGCCGACACCAAAGTTAGAAATATTTTCGAATTTTTCGAAAATGTACTCATAAATAAAACTTCAAGGTAACTAATCGATTTTTTGCAAAAGAATTCATGCATTTTTCCACGAAATACAACGGTCGAAATTTGACCAAGTTATAAAAGGTGCTTTTAACCACGTTTTTTTACCTTCACTGCAAATTTGCATAGAAAACAACGGACGCATCGCGACCAAATGATATTGTACTCATCCGCAATAGTATGAAGATTGACAAGATGTTCTTACTTTTTTTGAGCGATTTTTTTATTGAGGCTTAGCCAACCTCAAAAGTTAACCTGGTAGTCCTGATGTTTAAAATATATCTTTTTGGAGAAAGTTGTGTTCATAACTGGAACTCAAGACACCCTCATGGGTTTTCAAAGGTCTCGTCATTCTTAGAAGTAAACCTGGTAATCTGGGTGTTCAAAATACCTCCTCTTCGAGGAATGTGCGTTCAGAACTGAACTTTTATTCACCTTGACCGTTCTTTCAGTGTCTTGTCGTTCTAGGAAGTAAACCTGGTAGTCCAGGTGTTCAAAATTCACCTTCCCTCAGAAAGTTCCGTTCAGAACTGAAGCAGGAGGCACTTTGGACCCACGAGGTTGTTTAAAATTTCAGTTATGAACACAACTTCCTGGAGGAAGGTGTATTTGGAACATCTGGACTACTGGGTTTATTTCTTAGAATGACGAGACCTTAGAAAACCGATCAAGGTGTTTTAAATTTTAGTGACGAGCAAAACTTCCGAGCAAAAATGTTAATTTTAAACACCTGGACTACCGAGGTTACTTTCTAAAACGGCGAGACCTCCGGAAACCCATGAGGTTGTCTAAAATTTTAGTTATGAGCACAACTTCCTCGGGGAAGGTGAATTTTTTAACACTTGGACTACCCGGTTTACATCTTAGAATGACGAGACCTTTGAAACCCGATCAGCGTGTTTTAAATGTCTATTGCGAACACAACTTTCCCGAGGAAGATGTATTTTAAACACCTGGACTACCGAGTTTACTTCCTAAAATCACGAGAGCTTCGAAAACCCACGAGGTAGACTAAAATTTTAGCTATGAACACAACTTCCTTGAGGAAGATTTATTTCAAACACCTGGGCCACCGGTCTTACTTCTCAGAATGACGAGACCTTCGAAAGCCCATGAGCTTGTCTGAAATTTTAGTTATGAACATAACTTTCTCGAGGAAGGTGCATTTTAAACATCTGGCCTACCGGATTTAATTCTTAGAAAGAAGAGACCTTCGAAAACCAATCAGCGTGTCTTAAATTTCAGTTATGGACACACCTATGGGGCAAAATTCGTCAAGTGTACCCGCCTAAAAACTTTTCGTCTCCGATTTTTTTGAAAGTCCGCGAAATTATTGTCCTACTGAACCTTTTTTAATTTGCTCAAGAGAACGTCTCTAATACGACGGGTTGTCAACATACAGGGGCTCGAATTTCCGAGTGCGGCCGTTAATTTTTTTTCAAAATCATGTTCAAATGAAAGCTTAACTTTCTCCCATTAAAATGAGCCATGGTCAAAAATGGGGCGGAAGAAATTGATGGAGATATTCTTACGCGCGGTTTCTACGTCGCAGTGCAGCTAGGCGCGACGATCATGACGTACCGTCTTTTGCGCACTTATTTAATTGTACTTCTTATCATTTGTTCGAAAAAATGTCATTTTTGGCTTGAACGAAATTTAAAATAAAATGAAATTTATAATTCGGGGTGATTTTTCAGTGTGAGTACCCTCGCCTCTCACATCGAAAATTTAGTCAAATAATTTGCTTATTACACTGTCTGTGCACTTCTTGTTCTTCTTTGCCTCACAGTTTTTTTTTTCGGAAAAAACGTCACATACTATTATTATTATACCATTGAGCCATTTCCCTTTCGGGGTAGGCCTGACTTGCTCGGTTGAGAAATAGTGCACTCAGAAAAAAGTTTGGTTGATTCAACCAAAATTTGGTTAGATCAAACAAATAAATACATTGTTATACGGTCAATCAAATGCTTGGTTGATTCAACCAAATTTTTTGGTCAATAAATTTTGTTTGATTGTAATAAATATTTTGGTTAATCCAGCAAAATATTTTGGTTGTTCCAAACAAACATTTTGGTTGTTCCAAACAAACATTTTGGTTGTTTCGTTCAGTCAGAATGTATCTAGATCTTGCCCTTCAAGAAATTGTATTCTAGGGCAAAAGCTTTTAATAAACAACTTTTGATAAGCATCACTTGCAACATTAGAAAAACGAACTGTCACCAAGTTTGACAGAAAGGCTTTATTCCATACATCTGTGTGAGGTTTTTTCATCACTTCACAATTTTGAGGTTAGATTGCCTGCACCGGTGTGAGCCCTGCGAACCAAACGTTTAAGTTACGTTCAAAATGTTTTGTACACTTTTTCAGATCCCAGATTTTTTTAATCACTCACATTGTTATTGTCGTTCGTATCAATAATTTTTTTATTAATTCGCGACACGACGCACGATGAGAAACTTTTCGACACGTAAACAGGTCACCGGCGTGGGCTGACATCATCTGTTTCGGTATGTTTAGTGTAGCTAATGGAAGTATTTGGTAGAATTAACCAAATTATTTCGTTACTTTAACCAAATAATTTTCTAATAAATAATATATTCTGCTCAACACATTTATTTGTTTGAATCAACTAAACATGCTCAACTAAATAATTACTTTGAATTAACCGAATTAATTCGTTGTGTTTCTTAAAAATAACCAAAGGTTTATTTGCGCTGACCAAACTTTTTAGTTTCAACAAACAAATCAGGTTGAACAAACTGTTTTGTTGAATCAACTCAATCTTTTCTCTGAGTGTGGTCTGTACATGGGTATATCGGTATAAGGTAGATAGGTATGTAGGTGTAAGGTGTGGATATTTTAGATCGATCTAGAATTCTCGTGTTATTTGCCTAAATGACACGTTCGATCCACAACACTGCTCCGACCCAGGTTAATGATCAATCTCTATAGCGATCAACTCTAGTGAAGAGGCTCACAAAATTGTTATGTGTGGTTCCCCACTTGGGCCCATTAGTATTAGTCTTCGTTTCAGGCGTCATTCACTCTATTGTCACTCTGTTTAAAAACTATTTGTCGCCACACTTTTCCGTCCAGGCATACTACTCCAGCCTCCTTCACGTCCATGCATTTTTTCATGCAAGCTCTAGTGCTTCTATTTTACTTTACCTTTATACGCTTGTTTGGTCAGTTATTCATCTTCCATTCTTTCAATTGCAAAGTGAAGCTCAAATAATTTTTTTTATCTAAAATCATTGCATTCACCGTAAAGCTGACGGAAAAGCGTTTCCAGAGGCCCCAGAAAAAAGTTAATTTGGATAACTTTTGTAGATGTTATAGTTAATTGAGTATCAGCGTGCGCGGTAAAAGGTTGGAAATTCGAGCCCCTGTATGCTGACAACCCGTCGTACTGGAGACGTTCCCTTAAGGAAATTAAAAGCGGTTCACTAGGACAATAATTTCGCGGACTTCCAAGAAAATCGGATAAAACAAGTTTTTAGGCGGGTACAGTTGATGAATTTCGCCCCCTATCGAGAAGGATGTATTTTAAACACCTGGACTACCAGGTTTAATTCTCAGAGTGACGAGACCTTCGAAAAACGATCAGCGTATTCCAAACTTCTATTACAAACACAACTTCCCTTAGGAAGATGTATTCTAAACACCTGGACTATCGGGTTTACTTTTTAGAATGACGAGACCTTTTAAAACCGATCAGCGTATTTTAAATGTCTGTTACGAACACAACCTCCTCTAGGTGATATATTTGAAAACCCTGGACTACCGAGTTAAATTCTTAGAATGACAAGACCTTGGAAACCCGATAAAGGTGTTTTAAATTTCTGTTACGAACACAACTTCCCCGAGGAAGATGTATTTTTAAGCACCTGAACTACCGAGTTTACTTCTTAAAATGACGAGAGCTTCGAAAACCCATGAGGTTGCCTGAAATTTTAGTTATGAACACAACTTCCTTGAGAAAGGTGTATTTTGAACACCTGTACTGTTATTGACGCCATCGATCACATTATCATTTTAATCATTATTTTTCAACTCTAAATAAATCTCTGTGTTCAGAATAACATTTTTAAAAACCGCTTCCTTTTGCGTTCAACTTTCATAAACCCAGTCTTTTCATTCTGTTTTACATACTGATGCTATTACGTCCTGAAGTTGTACTCATTCGTTTCTATTGATCCTCTGAAGCGAATCATATCAAGCTGAAATCGTAGATCAATATAGATGCAACAATTTGATACTCCAAGTTCTAGTGTGTATAGAATAATTTATTCAAATTCAGTTAACGACACCACACTTTCAGTGAACGACACCCTGCATTTAGTGAACGACACCGGTATTGATTCTGAATTTAAAAACACATGGAAACTTTATACAATGAAAAGATACAAAATTGCAATAACACTTACTTTAGCGTCAAGAAAATCTTCATCCCTTGGTTTTTTCACTCTAGCTCAATAAATGGAAATTATTAAACTCAATTTTTGAATTTTCTCAGAAACTTCGGGGGGGGGGGGGGGGGACCCCCCCCAAAACCCCCCACTGCCCTAGTAAAAATGCCTGTTAGAATCCAAATAGAAACCTAATAGGATGTGGCTTCTATCAGGTCCTATTACTTTCGAAAGTGGGTTTTGTTCCTGGTTCTATATGGTGTTCTATTAGGTAATTGTGAACTTTCTAATGGGATCTTATTAGGATTTAATGTGTCTGTATTTGGCACTCGTACCGTATTAGCTATTGGTTTCTAAGCGGAACGTAAGTGGAACCTAATCGGATTTGAATCCGGTTTCTGTGTGGTTCATATTTGGTAATTTTAAACTTTCTAATGGGATCTTA
>CAKNXH010060275.1:88427-105500 GCA_932178445.1 Andricus quercusramuli
ATATATATATATATATATATATATATATATATATATATATGATATTGGTAAGAGGAAATGGAAGCTTAGGAACGATATAGGACGCTTTAGGACGATATGTAGCAAATAGTAAGATAGTATAATGCTTGTTTGTAAGAATACATGTAATGTAGGGTGATCAGAGAAAAACACTTTTGATTTTCTTAGGAGTGAAGGGCAAATAACGGTAGCGTATGCGATTGTAGAAGCCAGATTTTTTTATTTTTTATTTTAAACAATATTTAGAGGTGGCCCATCGCCTTTAAAGTTCTTATGTAATTAACATGGGTAAATTAAATTTTTTTTTTCATTCAAGATTTTAACCACGAAGTTATCCACTTTTTAATTTGAACTTTCAATATGTTGTTCTTGGGGTTCTCAGAATCCACATAAAAACATTCTTTTAATTAAAAATTCATGAAAAGCATTAATTACGGTTGCTTGAAAAGTGCCATTTTCACTGTTTTCTACTGGTTTCAAAGACTAATAACGGCTCTTATAATAGATACCTTATATTGAAATTTTAAGAATATTTTCTTGGAAGTTTCAAGATCACATTTTCTGAAAGAGCAGATTAGGAAAATTATAAATAAGCGTGCAATGATGAAAACAAATTTGAGTAGATTTTTGAAATTTGACAGGTCTACGACTTAAGCTGTTTAATTTTCGGGGCGGAGCGCTCATCAGCTCAGCCATAAAGGTCCTTCACAGTGGGTCTTGACACCATAAACTCATAAAGCAGTCCCATTCTCAGCAAGTTTTTTTTAGTCATATTTCCCTTTTTCAGAAAAGTGGATAATAATAATTCAGGGGACTCTAGCTAATCCTGTTATGAAGTCACATCGATGAAAAGAGCTGAGGTTGCACTTTTACGATCGACTCTTCAATTACCGAAATTGTCAGCTTTTGAAATGACAACTTTCAAAGACGATGGGCCACCTCTAAATATTGTTTAAAATTGAAGATTAAATTAATTTCATTAACTGAAAACATAAATATACAATTTTATAATGGAAATTCATAATTTCAATTGAAAATTATTATTTTTTATTTAATTTATTCAAGGGAAATTTTAATTATGTCATTTTTGGTTGAAAATTCATCTTCTTTCTCAAGAAATTAATTTTATTTGTTACAAATTAATCTTTTTTATTATTTATAACATAGATGTTCAAATATAATTTTTTCAATTGAAAAAATACGTCTTGCATAATTTACTATAAGAATTAAAAAAAGTAATATATGTTTCATCGCTGAGAGATTCTGCAGATTGAAGTGTAGAACCTGCCTGATTTTAAATGGATTCTATCTTCTTTGAAATACCTTTTTTTAATATTGTTCTTGGATTGGAAATTAATTTAGTTGACAATTGAATTATTTGTTTGATATATTTTGGTATCAAATTCATCTGTTTTTGTTTAACTTTCAACTAATTTGTGCAAAGTTTCTTTTTTTTGTTTGAATATCAATTTTTTTTAAACTAAAAAATGTACTATCCCATTTTTTATTAAAAATTGATATTTTTAATTGTAACTAGATTATTTTCAGTTTAAAATTCAACTGTCTGTTTGAAAATTCACGTATTTTGTTCAATATTGATCTTTTTTCTTTTAAAATTTAAGTTTTTGGTTAAAAATTCATCTTTTTTATTGAAGATTCAACTATTTTGTTGAAAATTGATATTTTTAATTGAAAATCGATCCTATTTTGGCTAAAAATATAATTATTTGTTCGAAAAATCGTCCTTATGGCAGGAAATTAATTTTCTTCTTTAAAAATTAATCCTTTTGTCCGTCGTCAGGAATCTTGTTGATAACAATGATTCATAAACCAAATTTGATATGTTTTATCAAAAACAGTAGAATTTTCAAATAAGAAGAAATGAACTTGAAACATAAAAATATAACTTTTTATAACGAATTTTCAATTCAAAAAGAAACATTTTCAAGTTAGAAAGACAAATGTTCAATAAAGAAGTTCAATTTTTGAAAAAACAAATATTTTAATTTTTAACAAAAAAATAACAATATAGTAGAATTTGATGAAAAGAATAAACAAATTACAGTACACTAGTACAATACACAGTACAATAGCAAGTCCTAGCCGAACAGTGGGGTGTACATGCAATAGCCTACCTCGACGACATTGTCGTTTACTCGAGGGATTGGAAAGAACATTTATCACACCTGGCACTCGTATTTGAGAGGCTATCCAATTATGGTTTAACAATTGCGCCGGCGAAATACAGTTTCGGCCAGAAAAACCTTCCGTACCTCGGACACGCAGTCAGTACGCAAGTCAAATCGGCACAAACCGGGCATATGGAGGCGATCAAGAACGCGGCGCCCGCGCCGCCACGCAAACGCAAAGAGATGCGTTCATTCTTAGGTATCTGCATCTGGGTCAAGAAATACATACCAAATTCCTCGATTATCCTTGCCCCGTTGTCAGATATGCTGTCAACAAAACGCCCGTACCGGATGACACCGGAGAATCTGCAGCATTTTGAAGCTGCCAAGGCCGCTTTTCAAAAGCCAATCACGTTAAGCCGGCCCGACCCCGTTTTGAGGTTCGTTCTACAGACGGACGCTACTGCCCGAAGAATGGGGGCAGTTCTCATGCAGGACGAACCAGATGGGAAGCGCCGGATAATATCATTCGCTAGCGCAAAATTTTCGCCCACTGAAGATCGTTACCATTGTAACGAACAAGAATGTCTTGCTATCATGTGGACGATCAAGCGATACCGGCCTTTCCTGGAAGACCGTCCCTTCCCGCTGCGTACAGACAGCAAAATTCTGACGTGGCTCAAGAAGCAAAAGGATACCCGGGAAAAACTGACAAGATGGGACCTTTTGCTCAGCACGTGCCCGGGAAAGAAAATGAACTGCCTGACGCCCTTTCCAGGCACCCGAACCGCGACGAGTTGTCGCCCGGTGAGCCAGATCTGGAACAGATGCTGCCGCCCATTACCAGTACCGCCCGTCCTGAAAACGCCCCGACAGTGCCCGTTCTCAGCGCCTTGGCTTGACCGCCTCTCTTCCGCGAGGTATTCAAGACGCAGCAGGAGGACTAGACGATCACGCAGGACGTGCTACGATGGAACGAATTGAAAGTTCTCTCGGCCTACGGAGCCGACATTGTGAATCGACGCCCGCTAACAGAACAAGGTTGGTGGTGCCAAGACGCAGCGAGTCTGGAGATTGCTAGTGCCGGTGGCACTACGCCCAAAGGTCATGTGGGAATACCACGACGCCACGATGGCCAGCCACCCGGGAACGGAAGAAACGATCCGTTCCATAGAGGAAGACTTTTTCTGGCCCGGAATGAACCGGGAAATACGCCGCTATGTGTCTGGATGCCACCTTCGCATTTGTTGCAAACCAGTGCCTGGCCGGAAACCCGATGGCCAGCGCCCAAGGACCACCCGTCGAGCTTGGGATACGGTCGCCGTCGATCTTATGGGGCCCTATCCCGGCACAAGCGAAGGTCACAGCTATATTCTAGTTGTGACCAACATATTCACCCGCTGGGTGAAAGCCTTCCCATTAAGAACATCCGAGGCTCCGAAGATTATACAAATCATGAAGGAAGAGGTTTTCGGCCGTTTCGGTTATCCAAGGAGGACACTATCAGACAGCGGGCCACAATTTACTGGCCAAGCATGGGCTGAAGCGAGTCGCCGGTGGAGTTGCGAGTTATGGACCACCCCCGTATACCACGCACGGGAAAACCCTACCGAGCGACGTAATCAAGAGCTGAAGAAAGATCTCAGGCTGCGCCTACACCAGGGGAATCAGCGAACTTGGGATAGGCACCGAGTTTGCTTACCCACCACAAACATCTCTTTGTGCCTCGCTCCTTAACGGGCCGGTAATTCCGGAGAATTTCCCCGGTTGAGCGTGAACAGCCTGCTAGCACGTGCCCAGGCCGTGTTTACGAGAAACTTTGCGACAGGCCCAGGTCTCGTACGCCAGCGTCTGCCTCTCTTATATCCAAGCGTGCTCTCTCCAACTTTCCACTCCTATTTCTCTCTCTGTCTATCCTTCTCTCTTTCACTCTTTCAGACGCGCGGTCCTACAGCCGGGGAGCTCAACCGGACTTTTAAGCAAACATTTTTGGAAGTTAATTAACTGCCTAAAATGTTTGATAGAATAAAAAGAATTGCCGACAAATTGAGGAGAGCGGTAGATTTTATAAACAAATAATTAATGAGAATTTTTGAAGGGTATTGAAGAATAACTTCGTGTAAATATTGAAAGACTTGTTTTAATTGAATCAATTAAACTCCCTTTGGGCCCCAAAATAGAAATAATTGAACATACGATTGATGTACGTGCACACATGTATTCATTTCTACACGTACATCAATCAAATTAACTATATTTAATTAAGGAATAGATTAGTAGTTCCTGTAAATACAAAGTATCCTCATTTTATATTTTTGCTTTTAATTTAAGTTTTGGAGTATAATCGTCATTCGGGAATTGTTTTAATAATAATAATAATAGATCTTTAGTATGTTCCACGAAGTATGTACATGAGCTTACAGAAAGATAAACGAGTAGACGAGTGGACATAAAAGGCCGAGGTTCAGCTGAGCTGCTTTACAACCTAGCCTTCTACAATCTAACTTAAATGCTTACTATAAGATAACTAAAAAATAACTGCTTATTGACGCTAACTAGCTTAAAAGAAGAGAGAAAAAGAAACCAACAAAAAAATATGAGTTTACAATCGTAAATTAAATTAAATTAAATTAAATTAGGGACTAAGAATACAGGGCCATCGTATAGAAATTTCCAATTATTAGCTTATTCGCACGTGACAAGTATTCAACGGTTTTAAGGCTCCACCCGCAATTTTTGGTACATTTTATTTCTCACAGATTGAGCACTATAAGAATCAATAGTATCTTCAAGAATGTTTAACAAACGAGGAGCTAAGCATGAAAAAGTAGCTTCCGCCTTCGCAGTGCGGGCTGAAGGGACAGAAAACTTTCCATTGGATCTTGTAACAAGAGATTTTCTCGCGCGATTTTCTTCCACGTTGGAAATGAGATTTCGTAGGTAAACCGGCGTCTCCGTTGACCAAACTTTGAACGCGAGAACGCAGAGATGCAATCTCCACCGTTGGTCCATTTTCAACCAGCCACATTCTCTAAAAGCGGGGGAGATATGGTCAAATTTCCTTATACCGAACGGAAATCTTAAGCAGGAATTCTGCACTCTCTGAATCCTCGCCTTCAGCGGCGTGCTCAAGAAAGGCCCAAAGCTCGAATATGCATAATCAAAGAGTGACAAAATTAACGATTCGCATAATAGGAGTTTAGTGCTAGTAGGGGAGCGCGACGGAATGGAAACAGTTTTCGTAGGCGTATATGTGCGGCGTTAACCTTTTTAGATACATGCTCTTCAAAGCCCCAATTGGACTGCATTATGAGTAGCATTTATTGAGAAATTAGGAAGAAGATCGCAGTCTAAACTGCCTATCGGTAGAATGACAGATTTCGTCGGATTAATGACCAGAGCACGATCTTCCGCCCAGCCAGCGATATGATCTAAGACCGCGTTTAAAATGGCTGCTTCCTCATTAATATCTTCCCGCTTACAACGTATGTAAACCTGTGTATCATCTGCATACATGTGTATGGTGGTTTTAATTCTGCCCTTCGAGATCGCCTCTACTCTACGTAAAAATTCCTTCACGGAGTCAGGAAGGTCGTTTGTGTACACAGAGAACAAGGTAGGGCTACTCACCGCCCCTTGAGGTACTCCTCTATTCACTGCTCTGCATGGGGACATGACAGTAGACCTAGAGCTTGATACTGCAACTCGCTGACTCCTGTTAGAGAGAAACCCTGTGAACCAAGCAAGGGATGCCCCCCTTACTCCTATCGATTCTAATTTTCTCAAAAGTAACCCATGATCAAGGGTCTCGAAAGCCCGAGATAAGTCCAGTGAGGCCAGTAGGGTTACCTCTGAACAGTTCAAGGACCTACCTATCTCCTCCGAGACGTGAAGAAGAGTTGTTGCAGCCGAAAAACCCTTCCTAAACCTTGATTAATTGGGAGGTAATACTTTGTTTTTCTCAATAAAGGGTGTCAACTGCTGAAGACAGATTTTCTCTCATACCTTCGAAAGGTAAGGCAGAATGGTTATTGGGCGCAGGTCACCAAATGATTTCGGACTATCGCATTTAGGAAGAGGACGAACAATACCTGATCCCCATGCCGAGGGAAATTTTCCCTGCCTTAAGGAGGTATTCATAATATTTAATAACGCAGGAAGGCACGAAGGTACACAAAGATAAACTGAGGAACTATTTATGCTGTCCGATCGCGTAGCTGTCGAAGTGATCGATCTCATAGCGTGATACAAATGACTGAGATCAATTTCCTTGAATGCGAAAGTATTCTGTGAGTGAGGTGTAAAGTTGCTAGCAGATGAGTGAAGGTGGCGGATTAGTGTCTCTGACGCTACCGCTGGCGGTATGGTATCTAGATAATAGTCATTAATGCTAGTGGGATCCATGGGCAGATCTCCCCAAGAGAACTGTCTTTGTCCTGACCAGACACCTGCCAGGTTTACCTTTTCCCATATGTGTTTGAAAGAGGGCCTATCTGAAAGGCTAGCCAAATATCCGTTTTTTTCGCACCGGAGGGAGCCAGTTGCGAGGTTACGTAGGAGCACATATTTATCTCTATCTGTGAATGTATTTGAAGTGCGCCATTTGGAACGAGCTCTGTCCCTAGCCCGGGAAATTGTCTTTACAGAGTCGGAGAACCAAGGCGGCCTGGGCCTAGCTATTCTGAAGCGACGTAGCGGGCAGAACCTGTTGATAAGGTTTAATGTTATTTGTGAAAATCGATCAACTTTCTCATCTAACGAGGAGAGGTCTAATATACTAGCCCAGTTTGCTCGACTTGCTGCCTCATTGAATGCTGTTTGATCCACACGTTTGAAGTCCCTACCTACGCGATATACACTTGGTCTTGTTGATAGATCTAGGTTTATGTCGCAGAATATCAAGTCATGATCAAATTTTCCTGATAGCTTGGCCACTCCCGAATCTAATAGTGGAAGATCATCGCTTACAAAAATAAGGTCCAAAATCGAGCCCAAGCGGGTCGGTTCTTTGATAACCTGCCTGAGCGATAGAGAGCGAGATATGTGAAGTAACCTAGTCCAGCATGTGTGGAGTGTGTCCGCCGCATTGATATTAAAATCTCCTAAGCAAACAATGTGATTTGATTGACAGGTGGCATGAGCGAAGGCCTCTTCCAAATCACTGTCCCAGGATGGCGCCACGTTTGGACTCCTGTAAACTCCTAGAATTGCGAGACGAGTTTTCTTAAATTTAACTATAACTAGGCATAGGTCCACAGGGATGTCATCGGGAGCACCTATTAAAAATGGGGTATAGTTATTATACACGGATTCATAGCTAAGATCGTCTCTAATATAAATAGCGACCTCACCTCCTCTCGTCACCTTGCGGATTCTACGATGAGCTCGTACTAATCTAGAACCCTTAATTAATATCGCAGAGTCGGCGACATCAGGACGAAGCCAAGTTTTTGAGATTACAAGAATGTCGATGCTATACAGATGGATGATGTCTGTGATTTCACTTATTTTAGGAAGAAGTGATCTCGCATTTATGTGTGCCAAGTGCAAACGCTTGCCTCTTTCGCTGTTACAATGAGAAAGACTGGGATCACCGAAGGAAACATTTGAATTATCATCCGGAGAAGAGTAATTACTAATAGAGAAGAAAGTTGATTCCAACGGAGAAACCATGTCGTTACATATAGAAATACGTGAGATATCGGGCGAAGCAGGGACGGGATTTAATTGAGAAAGATTTGCTGACATACCCGTTGAGTCTTGAAGACGGATCACTGAAAAATAATGCATGGGCGAGACATAAGCCGAGCTTGAACTACAGTCCAAATAAGGTATTGCAGAGGAGTCCAAAGGAAGTAGAGAAGTTGAAGGCAATGGTGTTGACAATTGCAAGGCTTTATCGGAGATGGATAAGGTATCAAGTCAAGATTGACTTGAATTGGAATTGGCTAACTCACTTAGCTGGCTGGAAAGAAAGGCATCAAGATCGAAGGAGTCAGTGAGATCAGGGATCTTTACTGGCTTTGATAAAGCATTTGACGCGTGGCGGATCCATACTGCTTTATTGAAGATCCAAGCTTTACCGTGAAGTTTACCAGGGCCGAATTTAACCTCGACCACCTTCAGTAGCTTATAAAGGTCTCGAGGATGGTTACAATTGATGTGGACAGGGCCGTCAGCCAGGCTAGAATCAACATCGTGAACCATTAGGGATTTTTTGTTCTTAACCTTAGCTGCGACCAAGTCATCTCGAAGTTTAGCTATGTTACATCTGACGATTATTGGGTTGGGGATGGTTTTGTTTCCAACTGGAACTCGAAAAACATCCTCGATGTTGGTGTTATTGGCCTTCGCTTTGACAAGTCTACAGATCGAGTCGACGAGGTCTGGGAGCTGCTCCTGAGGGGAAACCGGAATACCCATGATGATTACCTCCCTGTCACGGTCCGCCTCTTCCAGGCTTCTTATACGCTTCTTGTATGTGCACTTAAGGCTAATGAGTTCCTCCTTGCACTCTCGATAGTTCTTGAAGTGTTCCATACTCGAGTATTGCAGGTGGCGACTTGAGACGGGATCGGGAGAACTTTGTTCAGCTGGTCTGCTCTAGTTGATTCCAAGTTCGGTCCGCCCAACGGAGGAGAATCGTTGTGGGGCCCTAGGTTGCTCAGCAGAGTAAAATTGGACCTATCCGTTCTTGGGGAATTCAGGACATCCTTGTCGGCAAGCTCGTCTGCCTCATCCTCCTCAACATACATGGCAGGCTGGAGTTCTCTGATTGACTTCGAGGTAAACCCTCCAGAAGCATCATTATCCGTAAAGCAGTCACGACAGGAGCCGCAAACAAGTAGGGTTCCGCCTTTCTTTTGTTCAACCTCGTAAAAATAGCAGCATCTCGCATGGAATGCAATATTGCAGGAGGCGCAAATTCTCGCCTTTGCAATTTTTTAAATTACTTTATTGCAAGTTTTGCAAATTCTAACAGTAGTAACTTGCTGTGTTTGTGTGGGTGTGCCAAACATCTTAAGCAAGTATAAGAACAAAGAATTAAAAACAAGTCGAGAATAACAAGCAAGAATCGAATTATAAATAGATTTTTGCGACTTCAGGGAGGATTCAAATATTCATGTATCGAAGAGTAGAGCGCCTTTCGACGAGCAACCTGCTTACCAGTAGCGCACACTAGGTAGTTATCCTCGAGTTACGGTAGAGTTACGTTAGAGTTCCGTTAGTGACGTCATTTTTCGATTCTCTGGATACAAGAGCACAATTCCCGACTTGTGGCCTCAAAAAAGCAGACACAATTAAAAAAGTTTCATACCTGGACCAGACTGGGGCAGGCATCTCATGCGGTCTGCCAGCTCGAGTAAATCATGTTCGAAAATCCGAGACAAATACTTAGGTTGCCACAGAGGCTCCACACTCGTCGCAATAACGGAAAATTTTTGAAAGGAGATTACCACTGATTTACAACAGAAACCAAGTCTGAGAAGCATGCGAGGTTACCGAATGAGGCACTAAAAATCAAAATACTGCACGCACAAATAAAAGAATTGCGGTAAAAGTCCAAAAAACGTCCAAAAAGCACGAGCTGTCGCATAAACACAACCGTCTTCTAGCCCTCTAGTCTAGTAATTTTCAATTAGAGAATCTTTAAAATAATAAACAATTAAATATTAACAAAAAAACGAACGACCGTTCTACTCGCCCTAGCTTCAAAGTTCCTTCGGGAAAACGAAGTTAGGGTAGAGTTAAGCCTGGCATACAAATTTTGGTAATTTTAATTAATAATTCATATATTTAAATTGCATTTAAAACTTTTATAATAATGACTACTTTCAAGTTAGTGTAGTGTCGCCGCACGGAGGCTGAGGCAGCGGGGCCTGGCTAACAATCCCCACCGCTTGGTTGCGACTCCGTTGTCGGTCAAGCAGCCAATCGGCGGGCAAGCGAGAGTCGGGAGCGACTTCAAAGTACATATTATATGCCAGTCATAAATATGTCCACGTAATGAATCGCAATGAATCAGAGAGAATGTAATGGTGGACATTGACTATAATTTTGTCCACGTTCTAAAACGCGTTGTTAATTGAGCGTGTATGTCTGGACACCTTACATTATAATAATTATTAACATTTTAATATAATATTTTTGTTAATTATTATTTAGAAATAACTAATTAACCACAAAATTATCTCACTTCAACATAAAAACTGAATAAGTTTATTTTTTACTTACTTTTTGTAAACGATGGATCACGGCTTTCTTGATTAAAGCATTATGGATTTTCTTAGTCCTTAAAACACCTTAATTCATTATTTGTGCATATTGTTTTAAAATATTGAACAATACCATTTTTATAACAGTTTTAAAGAGGAAACTCTATAGATTATAAATATATTTTTACTTTTATTATTTTTTATAAATTTTTTTTGGAAATTATTATTATCTGGAAGTGTCCACGTAATAACTTCGATTTTGGCTTTGTCCACGTACTACCTCCTCTACCTTAACAGATGAGCAGAACCATCCACCAAAATCGTTTATGTTTTTATTATTAACTATCTATCGTTTTCCTACATTGGAACCATTTTTAAAATTTAATTAAGAAAATATCTAAATCGTTCTCCAGATGCATAAAAGTAAAAATAAAATGAATTTTTTCTCACGCGTAAGCGGAAACATCATTTTTATCAATCATTAGAACAACTGAGTAACTACAGCACGCCTAGTACCGCCGTGGCTAGTTGGCGCGGGGCACCCGCGCTCTTACGACCTTCTATAACTCAACCAAAACTTTCTATCTCATTTTCGTTTTGGGATTTTCCTCAAGAGATAAATCGCGAAAATGTTTTTTAAAATGAAAAATCAAGGTGAAATAATTCTTGTATCGTTCAATAATTATTTTTATTGTAAACCTTATTGAAATACCTTTTCAAAACTCTCATGAAAAAGTAAAATTAGATAACTGTATCAGGAGCTATGTACAATTGAAGGTTAGCAGTCTTGGTGAATCGTCGAAAACTCGGGCCCCTGTATCTTAACAACCCGTTGTACTAGGTGCGCCCACTTCACGGAATATAAAGAGGTCCTCTAACACTACAATCTGGCGGAGTTTGAATGAGATACGCGAGAACAAAATCTTACCATTGATACCATATTATTGCATGGTATCATGAAAAGGTTCTGGAACAAATTTTGTGAAAGGTGAAGTGATACAAGAAACAGATTCTGCTTGATCATTTTCTAAAATTCTAAACCTCGTGATAAATTTCAATAGATATTTACCAATAAATTCTGGTATATCAACTTTCATAGATTCACCATAGTATATCACAGTTAAAGAAGCTGTTTTCAATATTCTGAATACAGAATGCAGTTTCCTGTAAGTCTTGAGGATATTCCAAAATTCAAACAAATGAATGAATTATGCATTAACGTCTACGCTATGAAAATGATAAAAAAATTGAGAAAGGTGAAATTGTACAACTGTCTCTAAGCAACGAAAATTATAGATTTCCTACGATTCATCTATCCTATATTTGAAAGGAGGTTATTAGTCGCTGTTGCCTGGTGATGGGCGCTGCTCGGTATTTCACAGTCATGACCAATCCTGACCGGACATGACGGTAAAATTTGGTAAAACGCGGTCAGTCCCAAATATCTCCATCAGGAAAGTTTTTTTTTTATAGAAAAAAGTGGTGTAGTTGTTAGGACATGCCTATGCTAAACTTGTATAAAAACTTTTTCCGTTCTAAATGTTCCGGTTACTCTCAAAGTTATAAAAATGTGAGAAAGATGAGCATAGCAGACGACACTTTTGACAGTTTCGCGCGAGTTTCGAGGAGAATTTGAAAATGACACTTCACAAATTTACAAAATATATTGAAAATCTGTTGCATTTACTAAGTATACCATTAAGCCATTTCCCTTTCGGGGTAGGCGTGACACTACTCGATTCGGGTAGTGTTTCTAGGTGGATAGTTTCTTGTAATATTTTAAAAATAATAGTTAGTAGTGTGCTAAGTTATTTTGAATAATATTTCAATGAATATGACAATTTAGCATTATATTAAGTATTGTGTATCGTATAGGTTATATTCCCTAAATGAAAATAGTTTTTTGTCTTTAAATAAAATAAAATTGATATCTAATTATTATGAATTTAGATTTATGAGTAATTTGTGTATCTGATTTATTATTTGTTATTAATGATATGTGAAGAAATTCAATAAGGCAATTATTATAATCAAAAATGGGAACAATGAAAGTGAAATAAATTTAATTCTTTGAATGGGTTTTTCAAGAAAAACAATTGTTTCAAACATTTTTTAATATTATTTTTCTTTGGAATTACTTTTTTCTTCTTTATATAAAGAGAAATAAAGAAAGCTTGTATGTTCTTAAGAATTTTTATTTCACACACTAAATACTGAAGTGAGTACTTTGTATCTTGTAGGTTATAATCGCAAATAAAAATGCTGCTTTTTTTTAATTTGTAATATAATTGTTTCAATTTTTTCCGATATCTTAGAATATTAATGTATATACAAATTTGATCAAAAGTTCACATTTAGTAGTAATATGTAAATTGTGTGAACATAGTCATGTATTCATTTATTTAAACAAATTTTCTAAATAATTCAAAATAAATAATTAAAACATTACAATATAATATAATACATATTAGGGTGATCGAGAAAAACGAAAATTTGTTGTTTTTTTCATGTCTCACCCTGGAATAATTTTCCCATGAGAGGGCGAGGCTTCAAAAAATCAAAAATTCATTAAGTTTTTTGTTCATGCTAGGGTACTGAATTATTCTTACAATTCCTTTTTCCATTAATTATTATAATATTCTTTTGAAACTGTTCGTGTGAAATAAAATTTCCTAATAACGTACAAGCTTTCTTTATTTCTCTTTATATATGGGTGATTCTCCAAAAACAGGGAATTTTTGTGTCCAAAGGATATATTAATAAAAATATTTGTAGATACATTATAAAACTTGATAAAGATCTTCATTTTAGTGACTTATAATGTATTTTAAAGTAAAATTTAGATTATATGACCTTAAATCAGAATAAAATAATATTATATACCAAAAAAACGGGTTTGGAGCATGTCCACGTATATCAAATGCATATTTTAGCATCATATTTAAGATATATAGAGCACTGTTTTGAAATTCATGCTTAACAGTCTTACAATATACCTAAAAAGGTACAATTTTCCACAGTAATATTTCAATTTAATCATAATATTCATAACAATATATATCAAAATATGGATGTCTCTGAAAATATTTTGGAGGTTAAGTCAATACACATATTGTTGTTATTTAGTTATTATGATTCATTTTCTCGATCCGAATCTGTGATAAATTCGAAGAAAAACCCTCTCACTACTCATATCACTCAAAGCTTTATGAGAAAAGTATGTACTTACTTTCAAAACCACGAAAAATGTAAGGAAAACATTGCGTATTTTTATTAGTATCGATTCTCGTAACTCATGATATCTCTTACATTTTTCATCAGAGTCTAGTGAATCAAATATAGAAATGTCGTGTAAAAAGGGATAAAACAATTTTCCAAAGGATTTTATGATTCATTCTGGTTTCAGTCTGTGAAATCCTTTTTTGTGTTATTTTCAATTCGCGTGACTTCCATTATCGTGACCGAATTTTAGACATTTCAGGGGTGAACTGATAGAAAATATTACCCGTCTAATATTATTCTGCAAAGAAATTATCAAGACAATGATTCTGTGAAAGAATAAGGCTTTTTTGGTTAGATAAGTGATAAAGTGAATGAATGCAACAATTTCAGTAATTAAAAATGTAAAATAAATTTAATTTTCATTCGTGAACCGTTTGATACTACGATCATGAATTTCGTTGAAGGTTATGTTCACGCCTTGTTTACATCGTGAGCTGTCATCGAACATTTTATTTACATCGTAAATAAAAATATAATTATCAGGAATTGAATGGAAAAATGACCAAGTCTAATCGGAAATCTTCGAGTCTGCCTCACATTGAAAAAGAGCAGCAAAAATTGAAAAAAGAGAAAAGAGCTAAAGCTTTTTATTCATAAATTAGTATTCAGATCTAAGGAAGGAACAGAAGAGAGATGAAGAAAATGTTGATTCTCAAGCTTCAGTTGACGAAGAAGTTTTGATAAATATTGATGCTGCATCTACAATGGATAAAGAAATTTTTTTACAAGATCAAGGTGATATCAACAGACAGAAAAAATAGGCCGAAAAAAAGTTTTGCGTCGTCGGAGTAAAACGGTCAGAGAATTGCAGACAGCAAAGTCTGATATTGCAGATTTAAAAGAGAAAAATAAAAAACTTAAACGAAAAGTTTGGGCTTTAAATAAAAGAATCAGCAGAGCTAACAATAAAATAACACTATTGCCAAAATCGAAAGTCCGAAAGTATTTGAAAACTAAAAAAGTTGATAAAGATGTAGAAGAAAGACTCATTTTCAACGAAGTTTTGCTGAGTCGAATAAAAGAAAGTGTGAGCAACATAAAGTCTGTTAAAGTGAAGAGATCTTTCTATAGTACGTTTTCTGGAAGAGTTTAAAAAAAATACAGAATGTTGAAAAACTGCAATTCCTTATTAGGTTTGAAGCAATTGCGAAAATATAGTCCGAATAAAAATTCTACAAATAGGACTGGTTTTGGACTTAGAAAAGCGGTGATTAATTCAGTAAAGTTGTTTTTTCTCAGAGATGACGTAAGCATATGTTGCCCTGGAAAAAAAGATTGTGTGACCAAAAAAAAAGTCAAAAAGCAAAAAAGATACCTCACGGATACTTTGAAAGAGTTGCATCGAAAGTATTTGAAGTGTTCCGTATTTTCAGTCAGCTACTCTGCATTCGGCAAGCTCGACCATTTTGGGTACTAGCCCCAAAAATTACGTGAAGAGACACGTGCCTTTGTATGCCTCATGAGAATATGAAACTTCTAATCCAAGGTATCAATTTTTCGAAACTCATAAGGCAATATAATATAAGGCAAGTGTTATCTTCCGTCTGTTGTGACAGTCAAAATGAAGACTGTCTTCTAAGAAAATGCGTATTCTGCAAAGATAAAACGGTAGATTATCTTCCACATGAGGCAGATTCTATAATTCATATGAAACAATGGGTAACTGAAAAAGAACAGAGAATTAGTGGTACTTTAGACACTGGCATAGGTAACTTTAAGCACTGGTGTTTGATCTTCTTGAAATAAATTTTTTTCAACAAATTTTTTTTTTCAAAATTTTTTTTCACAAAATTTTTTTTTTCGAAAATTTTTTTTTCAGAAATTTTTTTTTTCAAAAATTTTTTTTTCGTCAAATTTTTTTTCAAACATTTTTTTGCACAAATTTTTTTTCAGAACATTTTTTTCAAACAATTTTTTTTAAAATTTTTTTTCAAACATTGAAAATTTTTTTTTTTGGTTATTTCTTTACTCCACTCTATGCAATATAAAAGTAGTATTTTTCGTTACCACCTCCTGACAACTTTTTCGGACGAGCGTTGCAAAAAATAGCGTGTGATACACGTGCGCGTAGGTGATTGTTAACTCGTATGATTGCACCACCGACTCATGCTTCGAGCCTCCGGCTTATGCTACAAAATTCACACTCGCACACAATCACCTATTTCACGCACTTGTATCATAAATAACTATTATTGTATAGTACGCGATGTAAAAAAAAAATCGAAGAAGCGCTGCCAAAATTCATTGGCCATGTAGCAAGAATCGCTCATCAGTACAAAGTCTGTAATCATCTCAAAAAATCTTTGTCCAAAAAAGACCTTTTATTGCACATAGATTTTTCGCAAAAATTTTTGACAAAGTATGGAAAAGAACCTCAAGCAGTTCACTTTGGAGCATCGAGAGAGCAGATAACTTTACATACGGGTATGCTTTATACAAAAAGTTACCATAAAGCATTTTGTACTATCTCTGCTTCTCTTGGACACGATCCTTCTGCTATTATAGCACACATCACACCTGTAATTCAAAATCAGCTTAAAGATCATCCTGAAATAACGCATTTGCACTTTCTGAGTGATGGTCCGACCACACAGTACCGAAACAAATCTATGTTCGTTCTCTTAACTACCTGTCTTCCAGACTGATGGGAACAAATTGATTCGATCACGTATAATTATACAGAGGCTGGACACGGTAAAAGTGCTGCAGATGGAGTAGGTGCTACTAGTAAGAGAGCAGCAGATCAAGTCATTGCGCATGGAAACGACATCGTGGATGTGAATAGTTTATTCACAGTTCTTCAAGATAAAACGAAGAAAGTTTTCATGAAAGTCATCACTTCCGAAGATATTGACAAAGTCGATCAGCACCTACCAGAAAAGATCGATACTTTTAAAGGAACAATGCGTGCGCATCAGTGGACTTGGAGGAAGAACAACGAAAAGTACATATTTTTTAATGAAATGAGTTGCTACGATTGTCCTGAAACTCATCCATGTACTCATTACAGTTTGGGTAAACCGTGGCAAGTAAAACCACAGCTTTTGAAAATGAAGAAAGCTAAACGTACAGAACCAATAGTTACCGTAAGACCGAAAAGAATCTGTCGAAAAAAGAAATTTGATGTCTAGGAACTGTTGAATATGACCGAAGAACAATAAGACACCCCTTATATGTTCAGTTAAAAAAAAAAATGAATTTTTATTTCTTGTTATTCAGATCTCAGCGATGTAATTGTTTCTATTACGTTTCAATGAATTTAATGTGAACGTTATTTTTATCAAAATAAGTATTCACGAAATAAAGCGAATACAAAAAATTTGACGAATTTTAAAAATTAATTTTTTCATTTGAAAAAAGTAAAAAAAATTGTTTCTTTCTTTTGTACCGAGTAACAATTTCTAATTTTGTTAATTCTAATTTGATGA
>CAKNXH010060275.1:110500-173240 GCA_932178445.1 Andricus quercusramuli
GTTTAGAACTGTTTAAGGTACCACCATGAATTTTCTCAGATTTTTCTTATTATTTTTTCAATAAAAAACTATGTTCCAAAGTTCACTGTCTTCAAAAACTGCCAAATTTCCCTACTTTTTAACAGATTTTCGGGTCTGTAAGCTATAAGAATTTTTTTGGCATATTCGTTCCAGGCTCATTAACGTACAACATTTTGACCTTTAAAGTGATCCTTCATTCATTGAGCTACCATTTTTTCTTCACTTACTTTTTTAACGTCAAAGCCAGAGGACTCGAATTTTCTCGCCGATAGTAGATATTAATTTCATTTTATTTAAAGACAGAAAAACTGTATTTTCATTTAGGGAATATAACCTATACGATATGCAATATTGAACTTAATGTTTAAGTGTCATATTCATTGACATGTTATTCAAAATAACTTAGCACACTACTAACTATTATTTTAAAAATATTACTTAGTAAATGCAACCGATTTTCAATATATTTTGTAAATTTGCAGAGTGTCATTTTCAAATTCTCCTCGAAACTCGCGCGAAACTGTCAAAAGTGTCGTCTGCTATGCTCATATTTTTCACATTTTTATAACTTTGAGAAAGTTTTTGTACAGGTTTAGCATAGGGTATGTCCTAACAACTGCACCACTTTTTTCTATAAAAAAAACTTTCCTGATGCAGATATTGGGTCTGACCGCGTTTTACCAACTTTTACCGTCATGACCGGACATTACCGGTCAGGTCAGGTATTACCACAGTCAGGCCGAGCAGTGCCCATCACTACTGTTGCCATACTGTTATGTTACCCGGTTTCAATGTGTATGTGTTGTGTCAGCAACGGGCTTGATTTGAGCACGTCTAGCATCGTAGATCCAAGATGAGGATGCTACCTGATAGTGTAGGAAGTTTCTTAAAATGCGACAGGTATTTAATAAAACTGCCTTCTGAGCTGCTGCCAGTACCCTACTGACTCATAAATGTTCAAGATGTTCAGTGCATCTTTCGTGCACTTTGCCTGTAGCCGAAATCACAATAAAATTAATAGATGCATGTTTCACATTCCTCCATATTGTCTTTACTTCAGGCCTTAGCTCGCTTTACTTATGGATCTTGAATAGTAACATCCGAATATAAGATGAAATCTTCGTTTCCTGAAATGGGCACTGGAATGTATTAATAGAAAGGCATCCATTTTGTTAAGAGTCCTAGGTTTAGGGCAAGGTAATGATGTATAATGCTCGCCACATTATTATGTCCGTGCTTATATTCTCTTTGAGGCAGTACGCGACAACCATCAATAATTTTTTTTTTTTTCGGAGGAGTAAAAACGGAAAATGCTCATGCACCAACCACATTCGAACTTTGGGGACCGCGAGCCCAATATATGCATCCCGCGCGCATGCACTTAATATACATGCACGCGAGACGCACACACGGGCGCGCAGTCCACAAGGAACAAAGGTGAGTGTGGGACTTACCAAACGGCACCTACCCACTAAACCTTAGCTCCTTTCCCGCCAACCCATGTCCTCGGAACCGCTTTCGCATTACTTCAAGGACGTGGGGGTAAGGCCACTAAGTCGGGCTTTGACTTCCATCATACTAGGCCAGCTTGGCATTTCAACTTTGCGCACCCAACCAAGATGCACGCATCGTCCTCAGCAGTGCGGTTGTGCCGCACAACGGGCTCGTCGGCCTTCGAACATCTTGGTTGGGTGCGATTCTTTAACTTGGGCGTCCTCGAGGTCTCCTCGATGAGGCTGTCTCTCGGAACGACCAACACCTCATAGTCCCGGGCAGATGATCCGTCCGGGATTTCTCCCCCTTTGCGGCGCAGAGGTAGCACTGCGGCGCACTTTCGCACTCCGCAGCCCTATGGCCCTCCTTGCCGCATCTCCAACATGCTTTCGTGCGGTCTGGGCCATCGCAACCGGCCTTCAGGTGTCCTGAGCGTACCAGTCTCGCAGCCAACTCCTCTGGCAGCTCCACGAAAGCCTTCAGGCTGCCCCTGAAGGGTCTTTTCGTGAGGCTGACCTTCACTTCTCCAACACCCTGGTCACCGAAGTAGCTTCTGACGGCCTCCTCGATTTCCTCCGCTTGACTTGTTGGATCGAGGTCCAAGACCTCGATCTCGGTGCGGGGTACAAGCTCACGCACAGTACCCCCCAACCCAACAGCCTCCCTCACGGCAGCCGAAAATTTGGCCCTGCCCTCCGCTCTAGGTCCGAGCTCCACAAGGACCTCTCCGTTTCTGGTTTGCCTGACACCCCTGATTTTTACACCAAGGACGTCCGGTTTCACCTTCTGCTTGAGGTCCTTGAGGACCTCGGCATAGCTTAGACCCTCCGCCGGTTTAATGAGAACCGCCTCGGGTCGTGCTCTCCTCTTCGGTTGCTTCTTCTTCTTCTTGGGTGCAGGTGTAGAAGTGATCCCTTCCACCTCCTCATCCTTTAGTGTCGAGGGCGGCACGATGGTAGTGCGGGTCCTCTGTTTCTTCGCCCTCTGTTTAATAAAATTTGCCCCAATGGGACTCGTTGAGAGCTCTCTTTCACGCTTCCCAGGTTGGATGTCGGGAGCTGCCACAGATCCATCAGTCTGAGTGCAGCTTTCGTCTGTCTTCTTCTTCGCCTTCTCCTTTCGGGTCATGGCTCTCGTTCGGGCAGTTCGACCAACATCTTTGATCAAATCTCTATGAAGACCTTCGGTCGTCAAAGAGTGATCGCGCAGTTCCTTCATAATTCTCTCCGCTCGATGCAGCCCTTCCCTAATTGGAAGCCACATATTCCTCTTAGTGCTGCTGAAATCTACCATTTCTTTTATGGTGCCTCGTAACTCTTCAAAGAGACCATACGTCTCTGTGAGTTTGGCATCCATTTGTGCGATGTCCATCTTATTCACTGATGCTTCCACCTCCTCCGTCACGTCCAAAGGACCACCCAGCTCCTCGCATACGCTCCTGTCAAAGTACGGTTGGTTCCCCCCAAAATCCATGGAACCATCAGCGGCCACCGGGGCTTGCACTCGATCGGAACCGGCGGGGAGATTTCTACTCCCTTGGGGTATTGTGTTTTTCTCGTACCCGCTCATGACGGGTTTCTTGTTCGGGGTTCCTTCCCCTAGCTGGTTTTTGTCCACCCCGGGTATTTGATTTCCCCGGTACCACCCATATCTGGGAGGCGTTCCCCTATCCGTAACCTGGGGAGGCGCCCGATGGGGGACCAGCAACCCCACACGGGAACCATCAATAATGTTCGCGATGGATTCGTTGCTATCTCCACATAATTGGCACCGGTCAATCAAGTGTTTGCGATAATTTCTGGTTCTGACAACCCTCTCCTGAATCGCAATGACGAACCCTTTCGTTTCTGGATACAGGATGCCCTTTCTCAGCTTTCTGTCTTCATTGCGTCTCTAATTCCTATATCGTTTCTGCCAAAGTTTCTTGACAACTACAATGCCCCTACCCCCTCTATGGCGTGGTAAACTTCCCTTCCAATAGCCGAATTACTGTGGTATATTCGGGGTTTCGTCATTTCTGCGTGGACGGTTCTGTTCAATCTCTCAAAGATGGTGTTAGACGATTTGATGAGCCCAAAGGAGTACGTGAGGACAGAGATGGTATAGGTGTTTATTGCCCTGATTTTGTTTCCTGAGTTAAGAGAACTGTTCAGAATAGAAGTATGTCTTGTAGTGAAGACAGTCGTTAGGCTTTTCTTCACTATCGTATGTTGAATACCCTTAGATTCAAGAATACCCAGGTATTTATATGACTCGCCTTCAGCCCTTGCCTCAATGTCATCCTTGAAATCGTTCCCCAGCTCGGCTACCACTAATTATCCTCCGATTGAATGCTCCGTTATGAATTTATCCAGTCCGAACTCCATGTGCATATCATTGGAAAACAGCTAGCGTATAGCTTCAAGTCCTCCATGTATAGAAGATGAGTCACTTGATGAACATCCTTGTTATCATGTATTCGGAACCCATGAGACATGCTATTTAGTGTTTTGCTCAATTGTTTCAACGCTGGACCGAACCACAGTACACTAAAAGAGTCTCATTGAAAGATACCCGCCATAATGCGTATTAATCTAGTTATCCTTGGTTGTCCATGATCAAAATACGTGATTCTTGTACTCCAAAGCATCATCGCACGACCGAGAAAGTCGATGATGCGTGGGCAGATTTTGTATATTTTTAAGACTTTAAGGAAATAGGCATGTGGTACGGATGGAAACGCTTGCTTCTAGTCAATATATGCCATCTGCAATTTTCTACGATGTCCACGAGCTTGCGTCATGGCAACAGCGTCTATCGTGACTAGATCTTTACTGTCCCGCGAGTTTTTACAACATTCGTTTTATTCTTCTGTTCGGATCTCATTATCGTCGCAGTGTGAATATACCTTATCTGCAATGATGGCTGTAAGGCATTAGATCTCACTGTTTAATGATCTTCTGGGAACACTTTGCCAATGCAGGGTGCACATTTGTACACTTGTCAGATACTTGTACCAGAAGTTGTGCACCATGTCCGGACCTGAAGCTTCCCAGTTACTTGCCCTATTCAGAACCATTGAAACATCTGAAGCTGTGATGTGAGTCAGCTCCATTTCATGGTTATTCCTTGTTCTTGCTTTCTCTAGTTGGAACCACGCAGTGTCCAAGTTGTTTCTGTTAGTTTTTCTCCAAACACCTGACCAGTAGTTAGTCATGTCTTCCAACTGAGGGACTTCGGCGTCTTGCTGGTTATTTTGCTTTACACTGAGTTCACGATAGAACCTTCTTTCATCTGCCTAAAAGATTCAATGTTGTTACCTTCTTGCACTACTTTTCTTGTACCGACGCAGTCTAGCAGTAAGATCATCAAGTCTCTGTCGTTGGGAGTCTATAATATCATCCAATATTGCTGGTGTCGATGTTTCAATGTACCGAGTAGTGTTTCATTCCAGCGAAATTTGATGAGAAACATACTAAACGAGAACAAATCTCGTTCAATGTTCAAAATTATCGTATCGGCTTGTCTCGTTTCCATGAGAGTATCAGTTCAGTCGGGCGATGTCGAGTACATTTGACACTTGTCAAACAACCTGTTTTTTCTTCATCCTGCTTATCATCAACGAAAGTAAATGTGGTTATCTTTATGGGGAATATACATTTCTGTCAACGCAACCACTGTAATTATTATCTGCGTGCGGTGAAAATTTGAAATATAAAATTAAAAGAAATGAATTATATCATGAAGGAAATGTATATGACATATACATATATGAGGCACTGATAGAAAAAGCGGACTATAAAAAGAGTCGGAGCAAAAGGGGGATGATTATTTCTCAGCGCAAGAACGAATGAGGCCAAGCGCTGCGAGCAAAAACGAGTTTAAGATTTAACTCGTTTTTGCCCGTAGCGCGTGGACTAACCCATTTTTGCCCGCACTCATATTCGAATTCGGTTCAACTCCAACCGAACTCTTGATTCGTTTTTGGCTACGCTGATATTTTCGTATCGTTCGCGTCTGGGCGATCGAGAATAAACAAAATTGAAAAATTTATCTCCATAATAGCTCAAGCGCAATATAAACGATTTTTCAGAAGAGTCTAAAAACGTTCATAAATATGGAATTTTCAATTTTGAAGAAACAAACGTATACTCCTAAAGTATATCAACGCTGAATTGATACTTGAAAAGTTCAAATGGAAAATTATATTATATTTAAAAAAAAATTAGTAATAACTATAAAAAAAAAATTAATTTCATTCTCAATACGCGTAATATTTTGCAGCTGAATTATCAATACCATGGGGCCCTAGAAATAATTAGGTTCCCATTGCGTGGAATTTGAAAACTGAAATAGGAATAATTGCACGAAAATTGTTTTACGGGGACTGGCTGCGATTCGTCACATGATTTATGAACTGAAAAATTCCAATTTTCACCCAGAAATTAACAGCAAATTATTTATCAACCATTTCTTGCTATTATTCAATAACAAATTATGATTGTTTAAACAAAATTATTCAAAAAATTCATTTTTTGGCAATTTTCAACATTTCAACGTTGTTCTTTTAACGAGTAATCAACACTTAACAACTAATTTTTAAAATGTTTTGATACACTTGGTTAACTATCAAGTATTGTAATTGTTATGAACATATTATGAGGGCATTTTTTTCGTCTTAGGCATTTTTCAATAAGAATGCCGTTTTTCTTGTGGAATTTGCGAAACATTCTTTAGCTGAAACGTAGCTGCGCACTCTTGGAAAAGACAAGTGCTTATTTTTTATAAATAAACTTCATTAACAAATGCGTTATTTGTAGTGTGCGGACACTTTTCAAATATCATCCCCATGAGTCTCTTTTATAAAGTACCAAAAAAACCCCATAAGGAACAATATGGGTTTTGCGAGTTTTTGGTTCTAATTAACAAACTTAATCGTTTTAACAATGTATTACACAGCCTCACAACAAAAATTAAATTTCATATCCCTGAACCAGACCCATGCATCCCTATGTATTTCTTATCGCTGAATCCGAATCCAAGGTAAAAAAAATCATATACCCCCATCATTTTTAGCTAGAGCCAAAAAACAACCCTAGAATGGGATGAAAATGAGATTAAGTAAAGAGCATAGTTGTTGCATCTCAATTAATCGAATTGCACAAATTTTCAAGTGCATAGCGCATAAAATTGATTTGAAATACCCCTCCCCACCTACTCCACCTACCCCCTAACTTAGCTAACCCCTAAAACCACCTCTACCAAACGACAAGCAGGCTAACCCACCTAACCCTGGGAACGGCGAGTTTAGTCACCTATTTTTTTTAATTCATTACATTCGACACCACAAGCGTGCTAACCCACGTACTCCCTAACTCGTCCAACCCCTAGAAACGAATCCTACCAAACCACAAGCAGGCTAACCCACCTACGCCTGGGAACAGCGAGTGTAGTCGCCTATTTTTTTAAAATAATTACATTCCACACCACAAGCGTGCTAACCCACGTCCTTTGAACTTAGGGGTATTTTCTTCTACATATTTAGGGGTAGCTTATTATTAAACCAGAGCTTCGTTATATGCTCAATCTCGGGGGTTGCCTGAACATGGCCTTGTGCATATATCGCCAGCAGCGAAACGTAAACAGGCAGGGCCGCCTGAATCGTTTCCATGACATTGCGCAATCTACTTGACTGCGGAGTAATGCAGTGCGTCCCTTCATAGACGGAGTCGCAACCGTCTCTCACCCTGCCCCCTGAGAAACTGTGGGGACGAGCAATTCTAGGAATTGCTAATATCGCCTGCAGTCGCGCGAGCATATAACGAAGCTCTGGTGTATTACGTTTGACCCAGGATACATACCGTCCAGCGCCGATTTCCATGAAACTTGGCACAGGGGTGGAGTTAAAAAAAACTGGGTAGAATTTCGACTAAAATCGATGTTCCCATGGTAGGTGGGTTAACCTGCCTGTGGTGTGGTAGGATTGCTTTCTAGGGGTTAGGTGAGTTAGGGGGTAGGTGGGTTAGCACGCTTGTGGTGTCGAATGTAATTATTTCAAAAAATAGGCACTAAACTCGCTGTTCCCAGGGGCAGGTGGGTTAGCCTGCCTGTGGTTTGGTAGGATTCGTTTCTAGGGGTTAGGTGAGTTAGGGGGTACGTGGGTTAGCACGCTGTGGTTTCGAATGTAATTATTTTAAAAAAATAGGCGACTAAACTCGCTGTTCCCAAAGGTAGGTGGGTTGGCCTGCCTGTGGTTTGGTAGGATTTGTTTCTAGTGGTTAGGTGAGTTGGGGGGTATGTGGGTTAGCACGCTTGTGATGTCGAATGTAATTATTTCAAAAAAATAGGCGACTTAATTTTCTGTGCCCAGGGGTAGGTGGGTTAGCCTGCTTGTCGTTTGGTAGAGGCTGTTTTTGAACGGGTTATCTGGGTTAGGGGGTAGGTGGGGAGGGGTGTTTCAAATCAATTTTATGCGCTGTACAATTGAAAATTTGTATAATTCGATTGATTAAGATGCAACAACTATGCTCGTTGCTTAATCTCATTTTCATCCCATTCTAGGGATGTTTTTTGGCTCTAGCTGAAAATTTTGGGGGTATATGGATTTTTTTGACCTCGGATTCGGATTCAGCGATAAAAAATACATAGGACTGCATGTGTCTGGTTCAGGGATATGAAATTCAATTTTTTTTGTGGGGCTGTGTTATCATTGATAATAATATTCACTTACAATAATGCTAGAAAATTTGCAGTTTTTTCTTAAAGTTTTACCTTTTTGTTCACTTTTTACTTGAAGTGAGTTGAATAGTTAATGAAAGTTAACAAAATTATCTGTTTAAACAATATATTATTATTATTAATAATGTTTAATTCGAATAATGCTAGAAAGTTGCGGTTTTTTCTACAAATTTGCAATTATTTGTCTACTTTTCACAAAGGGTGAGTTAATAATGAATTCAATGTAGCCAAAATCATTATTTGAAGAAATTATTATTGTTTAGAACTATCCTCTTTTTTATTGATGCAATATAGTTGCGGTTTGTTCTGGAATGTTTAACTTTTTATCCACTTTTCACTTAGTGAAGAAGTAAATGATGCAAGTTCACAGTCAGAGTTGTTTAAACCATGTATAATTGTTCATAACTATCTTCTCTTAGATAAAAGCTAAAAAGTTGCAGTTTTTTCAGAACTCTTACATTGTTTGTCCACTTTTCACTTAGTGAGGTAATAATTAATGCAAGTTAACAAACATGCCTATTTAAACAATTTATTATTGTTCATAACTATATTCTATTACAGTAATGCTAGAAAGTTTCTTTTTTCTGAAATCTTGAGTTTTGCTTAGACTTTTTAGTTATGATCAAATACTAAATGAACCTCAACAAGAATCATTTTTTAAATAGTATTTTTGTTCTTTAGGTGAATTATCTGTGCTTGTTTCCCAATTTTTGAATAAATCAATTTAAACAAAAAAGCTATCTTACACAAGAAACAAAAACGAAAAATGGAATAATTAGGACTAGTTGGGAGAACTTGGTGTGCGAATGACTCGTAAAAGTTTTGTTTTAAATTACAAAAGAAGTTTATTGCAAAGTGCGAAAGAAAAATTTGGAATTGAACATATTTTGATATCAGCCCCCCCCCCTCCAGCAAAATATATTTACGGAAAAGAAAGAGATCTTTTCAAATATGTTTTTCTCTAATGTTTATTTATTATTCGTTCATAACTAAAAAGGCAAAGCAAAGTTAAACATTTCAGAAAAAAATGCAATTAATTGGCATTAATATAGATGAAGATATTCATCAACAATAATAATTTGCTTAAACAGTCATTTTTGCTTAACCTAAATAATTATTAAGTCACTCCAAGTGAAAAGTAGACAAATAGTTTAAATCTTCTTAAAAACCCGCAAAATTCTACCATTGAGCAAAAAGAATATTATTAGCAATAATAATGAATTGTTTAAACAATCACATTTGTTAACTTGCAATAATTATCACTTCAATCTAATTGAAAAATGGACCAAAGTGTAAAAATTCAGAAAAAACCGCAACTATCTAGTAAATATAGAATAAGATAGCTGATGGTTGAAAGATAGTTGAAAATTTCAGGAAAAACCCGCCATTTCTAGCTATATTCAAAGATAATATGTGACAAGTATTTTATTACTAGGTGGGGAAATGACCTACCTTCACAAATGGCAGCCCAAACGATAAAATTTCGATGACCTGAAATTCATTTTGTAATATAGACTTGACCAGTGTCAAGTGCTTGGCGCCAGGCGCCTGTCGAAACGCCACCGGGAGTACAATCCAAAGTAAAAAAAAAAAGATTAAAACTAGTAAAATTGATCAAATGATCCAATTTAAATTTAAACTGGCTAGCTCTATGGGAGAGGAAGTTCGAGGGGGCGACCTCCAAGCAAGGTCGAATCAAGTGCGTTGGTATGAACTAAGAACATTTTATTTTAATGATCAAATGGAATAAAAGAAAGCAAAGATGACTTAAATATATGGCAAAGACTTAATTCTATTATATTTAAAATTTTACATAACCGGTTGAATGCCTCATATCAAGGATTTAAACAATCAATCAAAACTCCGAATAATTACTCCAAAATGAAATCCAACATCTTTACACTAAACATTAAAGAGAGAACGGGCAAGGAAAGAGATTGAAGATTCATAATTGTTACCTGAGTTACACTCAATCTCAAGTTAAAACTTCTCCTTAATCCTCAACCAACGGGTTTATCCAAATTCCAAATTCCAAACTTTGCGAAAATACGTCCGTACTCCAATATGGCCACACGAAATCTGAGCTTTACTTCCCGCCCAGGGAAAGCGTCGTCCTTTTCATTTTCTCAAATGAAATTCGCTGACGAGGACATCGCCGCGCCACCTGGCGTCTTTATTGTTGAGCATTGTATCACTCGAGTGGTAAGAGACACTGCTCGTAGAGTATGTGAGTCCGCCAGAAAATCCAGTCGTTAGCGAGGGCATTGACGGGTTACCTGGTATCTTCAATTTCGAGTCTTGTATCACTCGAGTGGTAAGAGTGGTAAGATCGTAGAGTGAATCCGCCAGAACGTGAGATGAGTTGAGAAATGTTGAGATAACATAGAGTGGAGTTGGAATTCCTCATAACAGATTAGGAAACTGTCAAAACACGACACGAGACATCGTCCTCCAAGCATTTGAAAGAGCGAAACTCAAGGCAAAACAAATATCCACCCTCTCTCTCTCCTACCCTCTCCTTTCACTAATAAATAATTTTACAATCAAAGATAATAAAGAGAATAAAGATATTAAAACATCACAGATAAATCTCTCAAAATACAACTAAACCTAATTATACAAGTAGTCAAGTGCAGATATTAGAAGATATTAAAACATCACAGATGAATCTCTCAAAATACAACTAAACCTAATTATACAAGTAGTTAAGTGCATATGGTTTATCGCAGATAAATCTCTCAAAAATACAACTTAACCTAAAGAAAACGAATGAGAATAACGTGTGGCCAAGTTAGAGATTGGATCAAGTAAGAGTTTTGTTTCTAATTGGTTAAGCAAAATCGTCACGTTACAAATATTATGAACAATTGAAATAAATTGTTCAAACAACTATATTTGTTAACATTAATGAACCATAACAACAACTTCTCGCTGATTAGAAATTGGACAGAAAGTGGAAATTTTTTGAAAAAACCGTGACTCTTTATTTCCATTCTAAGTTAAGTTGCTAAAAACAATAATAAATTCTTTAAACAATCCATGTGAAGATCTCATAATCAGTATAAAGTAGTGTTCTTTGTATCAGAAACAATTTTCATTTTAAAAAACACAAAAAAATCATAATTAGCGCCAGAAACTCGCAAAAAACATTTTTTCACTTACGGAATTTTTTTGGGACCCTTTAAAACAGGCTAATGGGGGTGATACAGGTATTTCAAAAGTAATATTTTATTCGTATTCTATGGCTAATTGTGGAGAGAAATGTGGAGTTTCAACTCGATTCAGCTAATATTGAGGATTCTGAATCAAATTTACAAAAACGTATTTTTTTCTTATGGAAAATACGTGTTAATTCATGGGGCTTGCGGCACATCTAAATATCCAAACTCGTTGCTTATTTTTATTGATTAAAATAAAAATTTCCACAATACCACCTCAAAGCTCTTAATGGCAGAAACTTAAACTTTCATTTGAGATAAAAAGATGACAAAATATGCGTTTTACAAAAAAAAAAATCAAATTTGTTTTTGGCTTTTATTTTTGAAGGCCAAATACTATTTATTTCAAAAAATGTTTCTGATCAATGCAAAGGGCATACAAAAACCTATGAAAACTGTACTAAAAAAAATGTCCTATTACCAAATAGAAGAATTAAAACTCGCAAAAATTATTTATAACTTTTATAATTTATAATTAACTCTATTTTTTATTTATTATATATAATTTATATATATTCATAATTAAATATTGTTATTATATTATTATAATAATTCATCATTAATAGACTTTGAACAAGATTGACTTCGAGCAAACAACTTTTTTTTTTGAGTGGGTACTACAGTTGCGAAATAATGCCCTATTTATGAACAAAAAATTAAGCTTCTCTTTGAAGAATAATTAATGGCAAATTATTTATCAACGATTCCGTATAACCAATAATTAATATTTATGATTCTTTAAACAAACTCGATGAAAGAATTTATTATCTGGCTATTTTCCATGACTTAAACTTTAGTTCTTAACTTGATCAACTGTTAATAATTAATTTTGTAACTTCTTTAGAAACTTGGATAAGGATTAACTATTGTTGTTCTTACTAAAAATGTTATAAACCAATTTTTTTGTCAACAATAATTGATCGTTATGCAAGTGTTTAAAAAAATTTCAAAAATTAGTTGTTAAGAGTTGATTACGCGTTAAAGGAACAACGTTGAAATGTTGAAAGTAGCCAGAAAATGCATTTGTTAATTCATTTTGTTCGAACAATCTTCAATTGTTATTGATTAATAGGAAGAAATTGTTGTTAATAATTGACTGTTAATTCCTGGGTGAAAAGTGGAACTTTTTAGTTTATAAATACTAGTGCGTCGGAAAATAGCCCGACAGTGCATTAGACTAAATATATGATAACTAGGTGTCATTGCCAAGTAATTTTTGGTAAATTCCGTAAGAAAAACTTTATTTATTACATCATAAATAGCTTATGTCGATAATGGCTTATCAAATTTGTTTATAAAATATAAAAAAATTCAATAACTCTCATGAGTTCAATATAAAAACTTTTCAGGCATCAATTTAGCATTGATGTACTTTAGGAGTATACATTTGTTTCTTCAAAATTAAAAATTGCATTTTTGAGCACGTTTTTGAACTCTTCTGAAAAATCGTTGATATTGCGCTTAAGATATTATGGAGATAAACCCATCAATTTTGTTTATTCTCGATCGTCCAGACGCGAAGAAAACGAAAATAACAGCGCAGCCAAAAACAAATCAAGAGTTCAGTTGCAGTTGAACCGATTTGCTACTAACAACGTATATTTAGATAAGCCCAGTGGATATAACGGGCCGAGACTTTTTCGACTGCGCAAGCGTTGCGTATGGAATGGAAAAGGCTGCGTATTGGCCGTAATACGCGCGCTCATTTTAAATGCTTCAAATTTCAAGCAGGTACACTAGTATCGATACTTTTTCAGAATCGGAATCGAGAATTGAAAGTATCGAGTATTTTATACTCGATGCTCAAAGAATAGTATCGAAATGACCCATCCCTTTTTACACTCGGTGTAGCGCGCACACTGACGACAGGCGAACCATCTTTGAATTTTAGTACCTTCAATCAATTGCTTATATCTCCGGTATTTATGCATATATTTTCTTCATCAATACCTTGTTTTTTTCTTAAAAGTGCGATCTTTACATAAAAAGTAAGAAACTGGACATAATTTGAATTTTTCTATTTTTGTATAGCGATAGAGTGAATTTTTATTTTGGCGCAAAAAATGGACTTTCCTCATATATTTTTGGACATAACACCTACATTTGAGACCTCGTGCGACCCAATCTGACGTTTATAACTCGATTTATGGCCTAAAATGTGAAGCCAACGCCGAAAAAAATGTAAAAAAGTGGGAAAAAATCAAATCTCGAAAACCTGTGCATAAAAAATTTTTTAATGTGATCTTCGAGTTTAGCGAACCAAAATACAAAGGAAAAAAATAGTTGCATTGAATGTAAAATTTGGCTGTTAACTAGTGTAATTTATCATTTAAACAGTGATTTTGATTACTTATTCTCTTCAGAAATTCCAGAACCGTTCATTTCGACGATAATAAGTTATACCACTACTGGTGCCTCAGGTGGACACGACTCCCTTTAAAAAAAAAAATCAAAAAATGTTATACTCAGTATAATAAAATTTTTCAGTGTTCAATATTTAATCTTCTCCCATAAATTATTTTGCATAATATATAAGAAATACTTGAATTAGTGTTTTTTGCGAAGGATAAGTCTCTTCGAATTCTTTTGGGTGATTATTTCGTAGATGCCGATTCAAGCCACAAGTATTTGAGTCTTTCATTTTTCTAACAACAGGCTTATTCGCCTTATTCTCTTGACACATTTGCTTGTACATACTTATAAATGATAAATATGCAAATAAACTTAAGAGTTGATAGAAACGCAGGACCTTGTCCACTGTATGTATTTATACATTATAAACATTCAATTAAATTTGGTGGGTAATACAAATAAGACCTTGTAAAGCTTAAAAGATGTAATTTATATAATTATATTGCACTTGATTGTAGAGCCCTGGTGAGATAAATTGTTTCTAGTGTCCTCTCCTGAATTCAAATTTGTATCCATTTTGTATTATTTTCCAAATATTTGACATCTACAAAGTTAGCCAACGGCCATACCACGCAGTTACTGTTGCGTTCAAATGCATAGGTAAAACTGTGCTGTTCAGGTGTCGTATCAGTGCACGTTGATCCTTTGTGATGTTCATCTTGGGCAGAGAATGCCTTCGTGTTGTTTCTACTCGTCTGAACTCTAGTAAAGCATGACCAAAATTCCTTTCAAGGTGCCGTAGTTTCTTTTTTGGAATGTGGTTTTAGTGGATTCGGTACTTGATGATGATTATACCTAGCAGTGGCGGCGTAGCATGGGTTGGCACCCGGCGCGGTTGCGGGGTGACACTTTGGTTTTGTCACTCCTTATTGCCCCTTATTGGCACCCCTTTGTGCTTGGCACAGGGGCTGGCACCCGGGGCGGACCGCCCCCATCGCACCCCCCCCCCCCTTACGCCGCCACTGATACCTAGCACCTATGACTTCAGCTTCAATCAGGTCTTCGTTTTCCGCATACTCCGAAGGGGGTTGATCCATAGGGACCTACTATTCCACTTCCATTTTGGTGGCAGCCATTTCAACAGCCGAAAGCAATCTATTCACCGATATTGAGCGTTTACGGTCTGCTAGATTCTACTCATTTAATTTTGTGGCTAGCTCTGGGTTTTTATGTAAGGAAACTCGATAGTGTTCTCTCCTCACTCTTTTTCTAATTTTCTCTGCCAAAAAATAAAGGCACATGACATATCTGTTTATATGGTATGTCCATTTTAATCGCCTTCTTGGTTGTTGATCCTCTGCTTCTGCCTCTGGTTGAATTAGCCATATACCTCTGACAGATGTGGTGGTGCTGGATCATCAACAGGTTGGGGGAGAACATCAATAGCCGATGCTTGATTGTGTGACACGGCTTTCCCTAACTGATTTTCATTGCCGACGTTCGTCCAAGCCAAATCAACCTGTTATTTAATCTCCATTGCTCGGTCTTCTGAGATGTGTAGATTAGTCCTGATGTCCTTCACCTTAGCGATCAGATCTCTCAGTGCGATTTTCTTTATATGAGGATACTTTGCCGCAAATTTCGTCCTAAAATTGTATCCTTTTTCGCGTGTGGTTTTAAAGTTCGCACTTTTATAGTAGAGACGCACCAGGGGGTGGAAGAAATGTGAGGACGTAAATAGGACACAAGAGAGGTACATAAAGTGGACACTACGATTTGAGAAGAACACGCCTTATTATGTTTTCAGGATGAAGACAGGGGAAACGAGTTTATGGACTCTAACGGTGAACAGCAGGGGAGGAGAGAATAAGAAAGTCAAGGGAGAGAACGCAATATTTGTGTGAGAAAAGAGAGAAAGGAAGTCAGGAGCTTATAGAGAGGCTCAAATGTGGGTGCATAGAGGGTTTTAATAGATCCTGGCTTACTAGGGAGAAGAGGATATGTGAATGGTTTGGGAAGGGTGATGCAAGAGTGAAGCACTGGTTGAAGAAGAGTGTGTTGGTGGAAAGGAGCGGGATGAACATGGAGGTATTGATGACTGAAAAGGGGGATAGAAGGGCAGTAGCATGGGTGAAGCGGGTGTTGGGTAAGATGGAGAAGGAGAGAGGAAGAGGAATGGAGAAGGAAATATTGTAAATAGAAGAGAAAGTAGATATAAGTAAACTTTAAATATTGTAAATAGTAGATAAGTATTAGGTATTAGCCGCGGAGCCAAACTTTGGCAATACGAGGCAAAGTGAAAAAGTAGGGACATGCTCGCAAGGCGAGGCGAAGTGAGGAAGGCAAGGCGATAAGAGCGAGCGGTCTTAGAGATAAGGTGTGGATGAATTTTAATTTTTCAAGGGTTATTTTTCAATAAAATTCTGTAAAAAATGGAACTGTAAGCAAGTCTTAAGGCCAGCAGGCCAAAAAATTAACGTTTATCTATCTAGTAGAGATGCACCAATTTCTCTTTCATTGTGGTATCCCACTTAATGCTCACCCACGGTATTTCTGTTGAGGTGGTTGGCTGCGAATAGCTAACGCTAGCCAAAGCATCCTCAGCAGGCACAGTTGATGTTGCACTGTTCACCGTCTGTCGCAGATGTTCTTGCTGGCCAGCTGTTTGTTTAGTGAGATCCGCCTGACCATCTCGCCGCTCACCATCACCAGCGTCGCGCATGCTGTCGTCCCCAGTGGTGGCTCCAGAGGTACCCCGACGATCCTCGGGAAGCGACAAGCGTCACAAAATACGTGAAATAATCTCCATCATAAATTATAATTGTTACAGCCTGCTCAGCGCGGAAATAAGTGCTTGATATTTCGCCCGTTTTTCTTCCTCCTTTGCAGTGATATTACCTCCGGCTGGTGCAGAGAATTTAGTCACGTAAATGATCTTCGTCTTCCATTCTTGGAGGGAACCATCACGCTTTGTAGCACTGATACATTGAGAGGTTGAGAATGAGAAATTCCAGTAGATCATACGCTGATCATTCTCCACAACGGATTCGAGTTCCCCTGAGGTATGGCAAGACGGGCAATGGATCAACACCATATATGTGCCGAATATGGTAATATAACACTCTTAGAACCGCACTCTTTGAGCATCGACTGAGAACATGTCCAAGTGTGTCTGGCTCTTGCTTTCACGCTTGGCAGTTGGTATCGCCTACAGGTACATTCATCATGCACACGTGGTAAACTAAGGTGTCTATAACGCCGTCTTGACAGGCAAATTGAAATCATTCAGTCTCCGATCTCAATCCAGCAGACTTGAGAAACATAATGAACAGACCCATCGATAGCTCTTCTCTTCGCATAATGCCGTAGAATTTACCATGAAGCGGCTTGTTAGCATGTTCTCTTAATAGAATCGAATTTTCAGATTTTTGTCCACGCCTTTGAGCATCAAAGGTGTGAGTAATTCTAGGCCATGTGTAGTGTCGCTAGAATCAAATGGGAGACCAAGCTCTTCTGCGGCCCTATCTGCAGCACGGTATAGAAACGCCGCAGCATTGACGACTTCATGTTGATGTAAGAGTCGCATAAGAGAATATATGCCATTTAAAACTGAGCAGGCTATAACCAGAACCGCTCTTCGATGAAGGCACTCTAAGCTCAGAAAGCACCTACCCCCTTTATCTCGAGGGAGGTATATTCAAGGTACGGAAGATCTAGGATGAAAACTTTGATAGATTTTCATCATCTTGCGTGTGCTTCGGTCAAGTTGCTTTACCTCATTGACGTTCCATTTTACTGCACCAAATTTCTAGAGCAGTATAGGAATGGCCAGCATATTGGTCGCCTGGATCTTATTCTTCCCAGATAATTGGAAAGCCCACATTTTCTGAGAACTTGGCGATGCCTTTTTTCAAGGGCCGTTTCGGACACACGCACATTTTGGGTTGCCGCTTGCAATATTCCAAGGTATGTATATGGTCCTTCATTACCAAGATGTTGAATGGTATTTTTGCCTGTGAGTTGAACATCCTGATCGTCACGCGATGATGTAGTTTCTAGTCTTCCTTGGTGTAAGTGGACGCAGGCACACTTGTCTAGTCCAAATCTCATACCAATCGCTTTAGAATACCTATTTAAAACCGCCAAAAGGATGTTAAGGTCCTCTTTTGAAGAATCAAAGAGTACAAGGTCATCCATGTATAAACGGTGGTTAACCTTATATTCTCTTCTGTTTGGCGTTCTTGGAAGAACCCCTCTTATATGTGATGTAGCTGGTAGTCGCTTGCCTTCGTCAGATGTGATGACAAATCTTGTCCGCCACAAGAGCATAAGCTCTTTTATGTATCTCACTATTTTTGGATGCACCTCCAGGCACTCAAGGAGCTTGATAAGCAGCTCATGGTTTGTGTTATCGAATGCCTTACGATAGTCAGTCCAAGCCATGGACAGATTTCGTCGATACCTGATCGAGTCCTGGGTAATACTCGTGTCTATTAACAGGTTTACCCGACAAGCTGCCAGCCCTGTCTTGCATCCACGTTGTTCAACTATTGCACTCCATACCAGCTAGATAAATTTAATATCCTCTCTTTGAGAATGCCAGTGTATAGCTTGTAGCTGGTGTTTAAACAAGCTATGGACCTGTAGTTCTGTGGACTTGACAAATCTCTGGTCTTAGGGATCAGTACCGTGCGTCCCTACACTAGCCACTGCGGGATGAGTTATTCTCCTTTCAAGAAAGTAGAAAATATACAAGCTAGATGTTGTCGCATAGAGCTGAACTTCTTCCACCAAAAGCTGTTTATTTCATCTGTCCCTAACGCTGAAAAGATCGTAGTTGTAGCGATAACTTTCTTCACTTCTTCAGCAGTAATTAGTGGACATTCTTCCTCTGGACCTTGTAACCTTTGCCTTTCGCAAAAGTTACGAAAGAGTGATATATTTGTAGCGTCTTTATTTAGCTTATAAGTATATCCATATACTTGCTCCCAGAAGACTTGAATCTCTTTTCGGCTAGGCGGATGTTTAACGGCACATGACGTTTTATTGAACAGACGGGATGGATGAGTAGAAAAGGTGAAATTTTCCTGAATCTACTTTACTCACCTTCAAGGTGCTCTTTCGCTGTTGCAAGAGATACTCATTTTTTGCGTCTAGTACTGCTTGATGGTCAATAGTTTACACTCGTTCAGCGTGTGATTTGCTTTCCTTAAGTTTCGAGCAAATGCCCTAACTTATGGAGTACATTTTTCAGTTAATGTTATGTGGCTAATCACGCACTGAAAATTTGATTCACGCTGTCCACTGTTTTAATTAAGAACTAAAGCTGTGCAATACGCTCGCGAGTCTTACTCAGGCATATTGAAGTATCGTTACTTCTCTTGTCGCTAAGCAGGGAGACAGCCTTTCGGTAAACTACGCAGTTCAGATTCCAAAGATTAACATCTTCGGGGAGCAAATCGGGGAGAGCAGTTTTAGCTTCAGCTAATTTGTCCATCCTGAGGAAGACTTTTTGGTAGATAGATCTCCTACTTCTCATGTTGGCATTATCGGCTGTCTGCAAATGTGGTCTTGCTGGAACGGGTGGTATGTTCGCTGGAGGATCTTGCTCTTCTAGATAAAGAGTTTCATATCCGTTTTTGCGCAAAAAGGATTCCTGATATCTTGAATACTGAGGCGTTTTATGAGCGTTTTCCAGGTGCATATTGACCCAACGTTCATGTAACCACTGCATGAATCCTCTTCGCGAAGGTAAGCTTCTTTGCCAACAGGTAAGGATGTCCCTTCTGAGTTGGTCCGACCATTTAAAACGATGTTCTCGCATCTGTCTTGGGCCATTGCCTTGTCGTCGCCTCGGTTTGGCCATATTGCCACTTCCAACTGAACCGTGGCCTCCATTCAAGAGACGTCTTTTGTGGGTGGCACTACGATACGGGGTAGGCGTCACTCACTCGGCGTGGAAAGGAGTAATGTGAGGAAGGGGTTTAGGTTTTTTATATTGATCTAGAATTCATGTGTTATTTATTTGAATAACATGTTCGTTCTGCAACACTGCTCCGACCCAGGTTACTGATCAATCTCTCTAGCGATCGCCTGAAGTTCAGAGCCCCATAAAGTCGTCATGTGAGATTCCCCATTCGGGCCCCTTAGTATCCAAGGTTTTTTGTTTTAGGCGTCATTCACTGTAGTGACACTCTCTTTATGAGCTATTTGTTGCCACACTTTTCTGTCCTGGCATATTTATCTAGCCTTCTTTACGACCATGCAGTTTTTTCATGTTTACTATTTCAACTAGAAGTTGTTTTTTTCTGATTATAATTATAAATTATGGAAAATTATCAATATTCAGAAATTCATTTTATTCTTATTTTAGTTAGATTTCCGACGACGATAAGTTCTTTCAAATTCAATCTTTTTTTGAAATCTTAAGTAATTGGAAATATTATTTCATACTGGGCTAATTATTTTTGACAGAAAACTACAATTTTAATTAATATTTTAGCTCATTTCTTGATGTATCTTTTTGAAATGATATACCCTCAGATTTTTTCGAAAATAATTTATTTATTAGAATAATGAACAATGAAAATTATGAGCATTTAGGAATCTATTTTATTTTACTTTCATTTACATTTTCTAAGACAATTACATACTTCTCATTCCAAATAAGAATACAAAATTATGAACATTTAGACTTGTATCTTAAATAACTTTCAGTTACATTTTCAAAGTATATGACGACCTTCTAATTGTAACTATTATTGCAATCTGAAACAATGGAAAATATGAATTCATCCTGTGCTATTTTTTCTAGAAAACATTAGAATTATAAGTATTTTTAGAATCTGAAGAAGTTGAGAAAATTGGAAAAAATGTGTTCATCCTTGACCCATTTATCTCTCAAGAAAACTGAGTCAGCTAAGAATATCTTTCCGAAAACTTTTTTCTATGATGCTTCGTAAATTCCCAAAAATTATTAATAATTTACATAATTTTCATGAACAAATTCAGAGTTTGCCTAGTTTGAACTTTTCGATGATTCTTTCGCAGGATATCTTTCAAATTTAATGATCATTGATTATTTAAACAATTTTTATGAACGAATTCGAAGCTATTTTTTATCGAATAGGCTTATGGCTACTTATTGAACGAATAGGCACAATTTGTTCACGGAGTCAACTAAGAGTATCTTTCCGTTGACTCTTCTCTGTGTTGCTTCGTTAATTCACGGGAATTATTAATTATTCAATCAATTTTGATCGAAAAAGTAAGAATTTGGCCTCTTTCACACGAATAGGCTCAATTTTTTACAGAATTAAGTAAGAATTTCTTTCCGATGATTTTTTTCTATAATTCTCCGCAACTTTTCGAGAATTAATTATTATTTGAACAATTTTAATGAACAAATTAAAAGTTTAGCCATTTTTCGACCAATAGGCTCAATTTGTGTACGTAATCAATAAAAAGTGATTTTCAAATAACTCTTTCCTATGATACTTTGAAAACTTATAATAATGATTGATGATTTAAACAATGTTTATCAACATATCTAGAGCTTGGCTATTGCTTTTGGATATTTTCAACGAATAGGCTAAATTTGTTTTATACACTGAGAAACTTTAGGTTAGAAAAATTACTAAAACGGATAGCAAATGGGGGCAAAATGCTTAAATTTCGACATTTTAATACATAAATAATAAGTTATACTATTTTTATAAGAAGATTTCCTATTCGGTAATAGCAATCCTTACTATTTTCTGTAGTAAAATCCGATGTAGGAAAAATTAGTAGAGAAATTAATAAATTGTACAAAAAAAAATAAGAGTAATAAGTATTTTAAATAACATAATATACTGAATATGTAGAAGAAATTACTATTGTCTGTAGGAACACGATGTGTATTATGGACATTTCCTACTTTTTGTAAAAAAGGTTAATACCAATCATTAAATTTGGTCCCAAATATTACTAACTGATTTAGCAGAAAGTATCGAGCCTTGGACCGAGCGCGGCCGAGTGCATCCGACGTGTGTCAATCGCCGATCATATTTTTAGGTTGCGAAAATGACATCTAATTTATGTTTCAATGCAAAATACGCAAAAAAACGTAATTTAAAAAAAAATATTTACTTATTTTAATTAAATTAAAAATTTTTTTGGTTCAAATTATAAAAATATCATGAATATTAATCAATTAAGGATTAAATGAATTAGAACCAATAAACTTTCTATCATTTAGGTCATATGGAAGTTTTCATTCTGAATCCCACAATGTCTTATAGGTAGATGGATCATCGCCCGACTGCTATCCCGGAGACGCGTGTTCGATTCCCGCCAGCCTTCGTTTTCTTCTAACCCGATTTTTCTGTTTCAGCTTTATAATATAAAGTACTATCTTTTAAGAATATATACATATATGTAATTTCTAATATTGTCAATTCTTAATTTAAATAAATGTGAATTATGCGTTAAATGTAGAACATGTGTGTAGAGGTAGGCTTGTGTGAAAGTTAGCAACATGTATTTATTTTTTTTACTATTCCCACTGTAGCATATTTTGCTAACTAGTTAGTAATTCGGTGCGCACGGTCCCTGCGCATCATTTTACTACAGCACTTTGTAAATAATGTTATCTTCTACAGATATTAATCCAACAAATTTACTATTTTCTCCTACCAAAATTAGTAAATAGTGCAGACTTGCAGTTTTACTACAGAGGTTAATAAATACTTCAAATGTCTTTTACAATAAATGCAATAGTTTTAACTTTTATTCCAGTATATTTTATAATTCTTTAAGTAGCTACGAGTTACTATTGAGGTTAGTAAATATTATTAAAATTTGCTTTTTGACTCTCATTGCAAAGTTCAGATAGTGAAATCTAGTATGATTTTTAACAAGAAATACAAACAAGGGTTTCTCAGTGTAGAATTAACAAAGAATATCTTAACGACGACTTTTTTCTATGATGGTATGAAAAGTCTTTCTGACGACGCTTTCCTATGTTGCTTTGTAAAATATCAAGAATTCTAATTATTCAAACAATTTTCATAAACAAATTAAGAGCTTGGCCATTTTTCGACGAATAGGATAAATTAGTTTAGTGAATCAAGAAAAAATGTAATTCCAATTACTCATTTCTACGATACTTTGCAAATTTCCAAGAATTATTAATTACTTTAAAAAAATTTACAAACATATTCAGAGTTTATCTGTTTTTCGAAAAATAGGAACCATTTATTTATGGAGTCAACTAACAATGTCTTTCCGATGACTCTTCTCCATATTGCTATTTAAATTTACAAGAATTACTAACTATTTAAACAAATGCAGAGATTGGCTATTTGTCAACGAATAATCTACATTTTTTACAGAATTAACTAAGAATCTCTTCCCGATTACTTTTTTCTCTAATACTTAGTAAATTTCCAAGTACTATTAATCATTTAAATAATTTTTATAAACAAATTGAGAGTTTAGCTATTTTTAAACTAATAGGCTCTATATGTTCACGGAGTCAACTAAGAATGTCTTTTCGATGACCATTTCCCACGAAAATTTGCAAATTTTTAAGAAATATTAATCATGTAAACAATTTTCATAAACACATGCAGAGTTTGACTATTTTCAAAGGAATAGGCTCAATTTGTTTACAGAAGTAACAAAGTATGTATTTCCAATAAGACTTCCCTAGCTTACTTTGTACATTTACAATTATTATTAATAATCAAAAAAATTTCCATAAACATATTCAGAGTTGGGCTATTTTTCAAGGAATACACACAATTTGTTTACGGAGTTACTAAAATTGTCTTTCTGATGACTCTTTACTATTCAAAGAACTTTCATAATAAAATGCAGAGTTTGACTGTTTTTCAACAAGTGGGTTCAGTTTTTGACAGAATTAACTAAGAATATCTTTCCAATGACTTTTTTCTATTACGCTTTGCAAATTTCGAAGGTTTATTAATTTTTTTAACAATTTTCATGGGCAAATTAAGATTTTGGCCATTTTTCAAAGAAGAGGCCCAATTTGTTCACGGAATTAACAAAGAATGTATTTCCAATAACTTTTTCCTATTATACTTTGCAAGGTCACAATAATGGTTAATGATGCAAAACATTTTCACAAACAAATTCAGAGTTTGACTATTTTTAGCTTACATGAAAACATACGTGCAGCTATAATCATTTTATTATGGAAGGAAACGAAAAAAATATTCCTGAAAATCGGTTCATATTTGCAGTAATAATGGAAATGTTACAATGCATACAAAATTGTAGCTGTGTCGAAAAGTTAACACCTGCTCCCTCAATCTGAATTATGATTGTAAGTAGTAGTTTTACTTAACTTGTAGTTCTTTACTACAAGAAACTATTCACCTATAAACACTACCCGAATCGGGTAGTTTCCCGCCTACCCCGAAAGGGAAATGGCTTCATGGTATACATACATACATACATTTAAAAACTACTGATAAAGAAGCCTTAGTAATTTAAATAATAAGCCTTGCTAGATAAATTAGCAGTATGATAGTAAATATTGTGAGAGAAACCTTCTAAATCAATTAGAAAACGACTTCGGTCGATAAAAATTATCATTTTCATTTTGTGCACTTTAATTTCAAATAACGAACATTAAAGTATTATTAATATATATAGTTAAAAGTTTGTCATAAGGACAACCGCAGGATTTCGCCGGGAGTGGGTGCTAATCTTAAAAACTGCACCCCCTCCTAGCGAAATCGCGGTAAAATTTCAGCTGTAACCACGTCTCATGACCGTGAGATAGGCGGTTACAGTCTGCGATAAATTCAATACGATGATCCAGCAAAAATCTCGTGCACCCTAAGGACACGGACCGACACAAGGTCGACCGCCTTCTTCATTTTCCCCACAAGTGTCTCAGCACTTTGTTGACACACAGGGATGCTTTTCAGGCTATGAACCAGTGAAACTTTGGCACCTCCAAGAGCGCCGATGATTAAGACGATTAGCTTAACAGAATATTCCGGGTATAGCCGTCGCAACTCCTTTATAAGGTCTTTATACCTCTCTTTTTTTTCTTTCTCCTTGGCTGTGACGTTTTTGTCAGCTGGTGCCGAAAATTCGATAACGAACATGGTTCGTTTCTAGAAGTCAAAGAGAGCTATGTCAGGCCTCGAGTGCGCAACAGAAACAATTTCCGTAAGAGTGATAGAGATGGTAATAAAGCACTCCTAATGCCGCATTGTGCCTTTTGATGTAGGTCATTCCCGCATGAGTTGGACAACTAGATAGTATGTGTCCTAGATGCTCGGTGTGTGCATGACACGCTCTGCAGCTATCATCGGGAATATCTTGGCTCAAAATGTGGCGACGGTATGTTAGAGTGGAAATGACACCGTCTTGACATGCCAAAATAAAACCCTCCGTGCCCGACTGCAATCTGGATGATTTAAGGAAAGCATACGTTAGCTCATACGACATCGACTGATCCTCCACATTTCTGTGGAAGATGCCGTGTATCCTCTTGTCGAGGAGCTCTTCGCGGAAGTTTTTCTCCTGTGCTTTCTTAATCCGCGCCTGCAGGAGTGAGTATTCAAGATGGATAAGATTTGATGCATTTTGCTCACTCCTGATATTGAAGTCAAGGCCGAGTGTTTCAGCAGCCTCCTCCGCTGCTTTGTACAGAAACGCCCCTTAGCCTACTTCTTCGTCTTTCCTGGCCATTTTAAGAAGAGGATCTTGTCATTCGCAACTATATGTGCTGTACCCAGAATAATCCTGTTGTGAAGACATTCAAGATTCAGTATTCCGCGACCACCTAGGCGGCGTGAGATGTAAAGTCGCGGAACAGGAAACTTAAGGTGCATGCTTTTGTTCATGTGCAAAACCTTTCGCGGCCAGATATCAAGGGATCTGAGCTCGTCCTTCGTCCATGGAACCACTCCAAATGAATAAAGTACTACCGGGATAGCAAGCATGTTCGTTGCAGATACTTTGTTCGTAGCCGACAGTTCAGAATACCAAATCTGCTGGATGAGACGCTTGTACCTGCTTCGGAGAGTATAGATGTCACGTCCTGAATGCGGCTCTGTGACACGCCCAGGCATGCATAGGTCTCTCCAGCGCTGAGGTGTCGTATAGCGCTTCTGTCGACGAGCTCAGGGTCTTGGGGAATGCCATTAAGTTTTGCTTTCTTCAAATTAACCTTGGCGCATTTCTCTAGCCCGAACACCATTCCAATCTCTTGAGTGTACCCTTTGACAATTTTTAGAGCTTGATCTAGTTTCTTTTGATTTCCAGCATAGATTTTAAGATCGTCCACGTAAAATACATGAGTGACCTTGTGCTTTCGATCTCCGGGTTTGCCACAGAGCACAGTGGGCTGAGAGACCACCAAAAGTTGCCAAAAGTCAACTTCACAGTTATTAACGGAAGAATTATTTTTCATAATATAGATGAGTTGAAGAAACTTTTCACCAAATTGTATGATATTTTAACTAGTCCTCTTAATTCTAGAGCGTTATGAATTGAAGAAATGTTTCTTTTTTTTTGTTACTGTTTTTTGAAGAAAATCTTTGAAAAACTCTTTCAGAATGTTACGAATCAAAATGTTACAATCATTGCTGCTTATTAGAGTGGTGATAAATAATTACGTTATAGAAAAGAAATCCAAATTTTAGCTCGGTTTTGAACCCTCTCACTTTGTACTCATGCATTTAAGAAATTCACAGCAATAGACAATTTTTGAATCAAAAGTTCCTCGAGGTTACACCTGATATCTAAAGTTCTACAGTGCTTTCAGGTTCACTATGATGTTTACAATCAGGTTATTTGCCACCGTCTGCCACCATTGACATTTGACGAAGATATTAGTGAATGAAGTTGAGCGTGCACGGTGGGCTGGAGACCACCGAAAGTGGCCAAAAGTCAAATTTTTGTTTGGATTTATATGAAACTTGGTATAATAGGGTTTTTGAGGTCGCTGATTTCGAATTTGACGTCAAAATTATTAAATTCAGAATAACGAATCCAATATGGCGCCTGAAATTTATAAATTTTTACTTATTTATATGAAACTTAGTGTAAGGAGGTTTCTGAGGTCGCTAATTTCAAATTTGACATAAAAATGCCTAAATTCAAAATAGCGGATCCAATATGGCGCCTGAAATTTCTAAAATTTTACATTCATATAAAACTGGGTATGAGGGGGTTTCTGAAGTCTCTGATTTCGAATTTGACATTTAAATTCATAAATTCCAAATGGCGGATCCAATATAGCGCCTAACATGTCTACATTTCCACTTAGACGAATTCAAATTAACCGACGAAGAAAAATCTGACGTGGACGGAGATATCTAATGAGAGGCAAGAGAACTCATTTCAAAGTTTGATACAAATATGTAAAAATACGAATACAAATACTTATGAAAAAAAAATTCGAAATTTTAGGCGCCATATTGTATCCTCAATTTTGAATTTAAGAATTTTGACGTCCAATTCGAAATCAGCGACCTCAGAAACCTGCTTAAACCAAGTTTCATGTAAATAAGTAAACATTTAGAAATTTCAGGCGCCATATTGGACCCGCTATTTTGAAGTCAAATTCGAAATCAGCGACCTCAAAAACCTCCTTACACGAAGTTTCATTCTTTAGATATGAGCTGAAAATGCGGCTAAGATGCTGGTGGGTTGAAGGAAACTTCTTTCACCAGAAGGTATTGATACCATTTGGTCCTGGAGCGGAATAGTTCTTCATGCCTCTTAATACATTTTTCACCTCCTCGGTAGTGATAGGTGGACATTCCTCCTAAGGTGTTATGAGGGTACTGCACAGCTCTTTGAAGCCATTTATATTCTTTGAATTTTCCTTCAGTGAATGCTGGACTTTGTAGACTTCTTTCCAAAATGCCTCGACCTCCTCTGGTGTGAGCGGGTGGACAACAGTAACTGTAGGGTCTTGGAAGAGTCGAGATGGGTCAAACAAAAACCGGTAATTTTCTCTGACCCACCTCTCTCTCCGCTCTAGAATTCTCCTAGCGTTAAATAGTACTCGTATTCTGTCAACAATATGCTTCCTGATTGTCAGTAGCTTTGACTTGTTTAGTATGTGATGACGCATCCGCAGTTCGCGCGCAAACTCTCGAACCTTGGCAGTGAAAGTCCTACCAGATGTTATGTAGTCAAGAACACACTGAATGCGGGACGCGTACTGCCTTGCTCAGCCTAACTTTGTGCTGAGTTGATGCATTCGTCTTTTGGTCTAATGATCATCCGTTGGTTTTGTTTTACGGTTTGTACCTGCCAAGGCTCTCGCTGCATTACACGCACTACACTTGATAGTCTAGAGGTCGGATTCTTCGGGAAAATGTCCACGAAGCTCGTCATCCAGTTCAGCCGGATCTTTGGGCTTGAGAGAAACCTGAATGTTGATGTTGCTCCGGGTCCTCAAGCATCGCTCTCCCTCTATTGGATGCCTGCTCGCGGTTGATCTCAGTGCCGCCTCTTTTTCTCTATTGCCTGCTTGTTCTGGCTGCGGTTGAGTAGGCGCTCTGCTTATATAACCCCTTTTCCGGAGTTCCTCGACACGGTTTTGCAGATGTTTATGCGAAAAATTCGAGAGCTCTGAGTGTTTTCGCGCCACAGAGTATGCAGTCTTGCCATGTAACCTTTTAGTTCAGGGGCCAAAGTGGTATCATAGCTCTCCAGCAGGTCGTCCCTGAGTCAATCCGTCCACTTACAAGTAATGAGTTTCTGCCGTTCAATCGCATTGAATCCGTCTTGATTGGCTCCCTCAACTCTAGGATAGTCGCCATTGTTGTTCGACCCATTGTCGGCAGCCCTGCGCGTTCGATTGTTTTGAACCTCACGTGCTATTACTGTGTTTGGTGTTATCATTGCTGTTCCCACGAGCAGCTAGGGAAAAGAGTTCGTCCATCCACAATGAAATCAGAATGACAGGCCGGCGAAACCATCGTGTGTCTTGCGAAAATAAAGCACCTATCAGAAGGACAATTCCTTGTACCGAATGTTTTGGGTACAGTCATTTCAGCTCCCTCTTAAGGTCTTAATGCCTCTCCTTGTTCTCTTTCTCCTTGGTAGTGATGTTGTATTCGGGGGGGAGCCGAGAATTCAATCGCGAATATAGTTTGTTTCTTTGTTTTTGCGAGTATAGTTTGTTTATTTGTTTGTTTGTCTCCTAGAACGATATCAGGCCTCAAGTGTTCAACGGAGACAGTGTCCGAAAATCGTAGTTCCAGAAAATTTAGCACTTCTCGTTTTGGACAATTGACTCTATCTCCCTTGGAGCGTTTGACAGAGCAGGCTCGCAGTTAACACCGTAAGAGTAGACACCCCGATAGTATGTATTCTAGGTACTCAGCGTGTGCATGACACGCTCTGCACATATCGCTGGCAACTTTTCCATATAAAATACGGTCGGGGTATGCTGAGGTGGGAATGACGAAAATAAAACCCTCTGTACCTGAATTAGGCCCAGATGATCTGAGGAAAGCAAAAGTTTGCAATATTTACAGTTAGCTTGAAGTTTGCTCTTACCAGAGGCAGAGATTTTAAGGTCATTCATATAAAATACATGAGTGGCCTTATGCTCGCGCTGATCAGTCTCGCCTCAGAGGTATCCAGAAGAATTTCGTAGTGCGAGATATAGAGGCAGATGTGTGATACAAAAAAGCAAAGGACTCATGGTATCATCCTGAAAGACGCCTCTCTGGAAGGTGACGTTGTTCGTTCTCACGCAATAATTTCTAGATGAGATAATAAATCCAGTTTTCCAAAGAGGCATCAATCTCTATATGCATTTCACTATGTGTAAGTGCACCTTCAAGCTTTTCAACAGACAAATGATGAGTCTATGAGAGGTTGAATCGAAAGCTTTCCGGTAGTCAATCCAAGCCATTGACAGGCCGCGCTGATGGGCTGCAGCATCTTTACAGACACACCTGTCAACTAGCAGGTTATTCCGACAGCCTGTCACACCTCTTTTCGAGTCACGTTGTTCGTACATCTCTTGCCATACAGGCTCAATTCGTCAAACAATCCTGTTGATCAGGATAGCTGTAAAGATCTTATACAGTGTGTGCAAATAATTTATTGGCCTGTGATTCTCTAAGTTCTTCTTACACCTCTTCGGCAGTGATAGATAAACATTCCCCCTCAGATTTCATGAAGTTGTCGCAAACTACTTGAAGGGATCATGTATACCTCTCTTCAAAAAGGTCTCTACCTCCTTGGGTCCGGGTGGATTTTTTACAGAAACAGGGAGATCGCTGAAGAGGCGCGATGGGTCAGCGAGAAACTGTTGATTCTCCCTGTTCCATCTCTCCGCCTTCTGTATTTTCCTCCTTGCGTCAGATAACAGCCGTATTTTGTCAACAATGTGCTGTTTGATTGTCACCAGCTTTGACTGATTCAGTGTGTGTTTCAAGATACTCAGTTCTTGGGCGAACTTTCGAACCCTTTCCGTGAACTGTTTATCAGATGTTACGTAATTGATCACACATTGAACACGGAACGCATTCTGTCTTGCCCATCCAATGTTCTTGTTCAGTTGATGCAAGCGTCTTTTGCTCTTTTGATCCATCCTCGGGTTTAGCCTTCGATTTGAATCAGTGAAAGTTCTGGCAGCACCATAAACTGAGCAATTGATGGTCCAGAGGTCTGACTCTTGCGAGATGTCTCCATGAATGGAGAAATTCATTTCAGCCAGATCCTGGGGCTTAGGATGAACTTGCATGTTAATGTTCCTCCTTGTCCTGAAATCGCGATCATCTTTGATACGCGCCATAAATCCTCGGTGAACAGGAATAATGCTAGAATTGTAGCAGTCCCGCAAGTCAAAATTGAGTTGATCCGTGCACTCAATGTGGGAGTTTTTCGCTTCCGGTTTCAATTTATTTTAAATCACACCGAAGGGCCTATGACAGAACCACCGAACGCATCCTCGGGTTGCGGCTAGAGGGTCCCTGTACCAAGGATTTCTGATGAATATGGTTTCAATAATTAATAAGCAGTCGCGGAAAATTGCCCAGGGGTGGTGCTGAAGGAATTAACCCTCAGCACCTTGATGAGGTGTTCCAACGGTGACTTTGGGATACCGGGCGACCTCTCAGAATATGCAGCCTTATCCTTGCATGCGAGGCTCTACAAGGATGGACGAATACTTTCCACTCTACTCATGGGAATAACCAGTTTAACGCCAAACACGGTTGTAGTAAGGGCGGATTAAAACCAATAGCCCGTGAACGAGAAGGTTACATGGCATGACTGCAGACTTTGTGGTGCGAGAAACACCCCGAGCTTTTGCACTTTTCGCGTCAACGTCTGTAAAACCATGCCGAACAACTCCAAAAAAGGGGCTTTGTAAGCGAAGTGCCTACTTTAACGCAGCCAAAACAAGCAGGCAACAGAGAAAAAAAAGCGACACTGAGAACAACCGCGGGCAGGCATCGAATAGGGGAAGAGAGAAGCTTCAGGACCCAAAGAAACATCAAGATCCAGTTTTCTATAAAGCCTCAAGATCTGGCTGAACTAGATGACGATCTTCGTGGAGATTCTTTCAAAGAATCCGACCTCTGGACTATCAATTGTGGTCTGTATAATGCAACGAGAGCTTTGGCGGATGCAAACCATAGAACAAAACTAATGGCTGTTCATAAGAATAGAAGACGAATGCATCAACTCGCCGCAAAGAGAGGCTGGGCAGAAGAGTAATCGTTCCAAAGTTGCCAAAGTTTGACAGTTCGCACGCGAACTGTGGATTTGCTACGAAACACGTGATAAGTGAAAGCTGTTGTCCATTAGGCAGCATGTTGTTGACAGAATGCAGGTACTATCTGTCGCTAGAAGAAGTTTATATCGGCGGGAGAGGTCGATCAGGGAAAACCATCAGTATTTCTCAGATACCTCGACACTTCCAAGATCCTCCAGTTACTGTCGACCATCCGCCCAAACCAGAGAAGATCGTAGCAATTTAAAAAAAAAGTCTACGAAGTCCAGCATCCACTTAGAGAAGGCTCAAAGAACATGAACAGCTTGAAGGAGCTGAGCAATGTCCCTACAACACCTGACGAAGAATGCCCACCTATCACTACCGTGGAGGTGAAAAAAGTAATAAGAGGCATGAAGAACTATTCCGCTGCAGGACCAGACGGTATCAAGACCTTCTGGTGGAAGAAGCGTTCTTCGACCCACTAGCATCTGGCCTGCATTTTCACCTCATATCTGAAATCGAAAGAGCCTTTTCCGGCGTGGACCTGGGTGGCGATAAATGTACTAATCACGCGGCTTAAAGAAAGGAATACCAGAATATCGGGAGATACTGCTCATCGATAGATGTGTCTGCAAAGACGCAGCATCCTACCAGCTCTTTCTATCGATGGCCTGGATTGATTACCGGAAAGCTTTCGATTCAACCTCTCATAGACTTATCATCTGTGTTCTGAAAAGCTTAAAGGTTCTTCCGCACATCGTGAGGTGCATAGAGAGATTGATGCTGCTTTGGAAAATCAGATTTACTATCTCATCTGGGAAACATCGTGTGACAGCTAATACCATCAGCTTTTAGAGATGTGTCTCTCAGGGACGACACCGTGAGCTGACTCCTCTCTTGCCTCACATCATTGCCACTATCTCTCGCACTTCGCCATTCCGAAGGTTACATTTGCGACAAACCTGGAATTCGCAAGCATAAGGTCACGCATGTATGTTACATTGATGATCTCAAGATCTATGCTGAAAATAAAGAGGAACTACATCGAGCTCTAGGGATTGTCAAAAAATACACTAGAAAGATTGGAATGGAATTTAAGTTTAAAAAACGATCCAAGGTTTATTTGAAGCGAAGAAAACTTAATGGCATCGCCGAAGACTCTAAGTGCGTCAATTGAAGCACTATACGACGCCTCAGTGCTAAAGAAACCTATACATACCAGAGCGTGCCACAGAGCCGCATTTAGGACGTGACATCTATCCAACTCATGCGGGAATGACCTGCATAAAAGGCTTAGAGGTGCCAAGCTTTTAGTGGTTAATAGCCTAAAAAGCATTGCTGCATGTCAAGAAAATGCTGAGATGCTTGCGGGAAAGATGCAGAAGGCGGTCGTCCTTGGGTCGCTCCGTGTCCACAGGAGGCACGAGACTTTTTCTGATTCATTGTATTGAATCCGTCGCAGACTGTAACTCACTATCTCATGGTCGTGCGACGTGGTTACAGCTGAAATTTTACCGCTATTTCGCTGGGAGCAGGTACAGTTTCTCAGATTAGCACCCGCTCCCGGCTAAATCTCGCGGTTGGCCTTATGACAAACTTTTAATCTTACAGAGTAATTTTTTTATCTTGACACATAGAAATATCTCAAGAAATACGCATCTCACGAAGAAAATGTCCCTCATAAAAACATTTAATTTTTGACGGGAAAAAGCGACCCCGGAAAAATTTACCCCGCACCCCACCTCATGTGCTCAGCGAATTAGGGTGGTAACTTTAAAATTTCAAATGAGAACGCGCTTCCAAACGAAAGATAAAGACGACAAAGGGTCGGCTTGTTTGAGTTGATTCGTACAGGTTGGTTTGTTTTGGTTCGTTGTATTGCTTACGTTGGAAAAAGAAAACAAAAAACAAAAAAATTTTCAATGTGCTTTCCAATGTGCTCCAGTTTCAAGAACAGTTTCAGCAGCGTGCTGCTCTATCCATAGCTGACAAATTTTAAACGGCGTCGTATCGTCTTGAAAAACTTTTTGGGCTTGCCGCAAATTATAGGCGGGATACTTCTCAAAAAGCTGGATAATCATCTTATCCTCCTTTATCGTGGTCACACGCGTCTCACCCCTGTCTGGAAAATCATTAACGTTTCCTACCTCTTTATATCGCTTTACACACTTCCTGACAAGGTCCTTTGACTTTTTGAAATAGCGCGCAGCCGCTGCGAAAGTCATTTTGGGTCCTTTTGGATGCGTGCACGGAAACAAGGCTTGGAACCGACTCCCGTAGGGTACAATCATTGCACAAAAAGTATTTCCCTTGTGTCAAAACAAATGATACTTGACCAAAATTTACAGCGCATCTTAGGCTAACCTTTCCCGAGTCCCATACCATAGATAATTTCTTAGATTCCTTGATTTTTTGTTTTGATTGTGCTGCTTGCGTTCGTTTTCGTTTGATTGTGTGTCGCTGTATTTCCTCATTATTTGACCTCATTACTTTTACAATGGAAAGTTTTATCTATACAAGAGAAACTTGAAATAATTCTCATTTATGGAGAAAGTGGTAGGAATATCGGGGATGCTATCACTTTTTATGCTCAACGTTTTCCAGGCAGTGTATAGTCACGCGCTTCTTTTTACCGGGTGGTCAAAAAATTCATTACTGACGGAAGTGTACAAACGAAAAAAAAGGAATCTTCGTAGAGCTATTATTGGAGTCGATAACGAAATCGCGATATTAGCCGCAGTCGCTCATGATCCTCATGTTAGTACTCGACAGTGGCGCCCATTCGAAGGAAGCAGAGGGAGCGGTGGCTTCCCCTAGTCTGGGGGATGGGTGGTAGTCCGACGTTTTGGGGGTGGGTGGGGTCCGGTGGATTGAAAAAAAGCAGATTAGAGTTAGGGTTTTAGAGCTAAAAAAGCGTAGAGTAATAAGAATGAACGCTACTACACAAAAAATGTACCGAATTATTCATTAATTCAAATTTATGCGCGTCAGAAGCTCTGGTGTGAGCATTTAAAATTTTTTCAATATTAGGTTTTGGCATCACTGGTTTTAGATACGGACATTTTAAATATTGCAATTGTGAAACGAAAATTAATTCACATTGCCAAAAAGTGCCCAATATGTAATAAATTCTTCTCACTGAATCAGAATAGCCACAACATAAATAAGCACATAGACCATTGCTGTGACGTTTTCAGTATCAAGTGCAGGAACAAGATGTACCCATTGAAATCGTGAAGGCCATTAATCTTATTTCCAACCAAAGCTTTTTCTTCTTAAAAACGCTCCATTTTGTGTAGAAAATACAGGAATGTTTAACGAGGGTCTTTTTTTTTGGTCATCGAATTGTGATTTTTGTTTTTTTCTTGGAGGGGTGGGTGGATGTTTGCGTAAAGGAAGGAGCTTCGCTCCCCCAGCCTAAATTTCAATGTGCGCCACTGGTACTCGACAGCTAAGCCGTGAATACGCAATGCCCCTAAGCATTGTTTTGAGGGTATTAGAACGTAATAAATATCATCCCTTTCATATGTTGCTGCATCGCGAACTTCATGGCAATGATTTGCAGAACCAAGTGACATTTTGTGAATGGGTGCTTCAGCGGATACAAGGGAAATCGAAATTCTTTTTTGGAGTATTGTTGTAAGACGAGTCGTCTTTCACGAACCACGGTACGGTTAATGGACATTACATGCATTATTGGAGTATGAAAAACCCACACTGGTTGCGCGAACTTGAGCGTCAGCGTCCTTGGTCCGTGAACATTTGGTGTGAAGTAATTGGAGACTGTAACAGGAATGTCAAAGGATCTTCTATCCTCCCCACTCTTCGAGTCCCAGAAGCAAGGGCCCGTTGCCACTGCTTCCCTTGTGCGGGGCAGTCAGTCCGTTTGGTACCCCTGACCAACAAAGATCTCTTACAATAAAGAAGTCCTGCGATATAGTTCAGGCACAATAAAAAGTATTTAAAGTGATTCTTCTGACCCGTTACAAAATTGGCGATCCTGCCAGGATAGGAGTACACGATCTTGTCTCTACGGAGCAATTTAGAGATCAAACGACCCTATCTTTGGAAGACAATCTGGAAAGCGGAAATCACTACGGTGGTTAAAATCGAGGAACTCCGGACTGTTACTACGGTGCAGCCCGACAACCAGGAAGCAGAGTTTCAACAAAGAAAAAGTAAGCGAGTTTTTAAAAAATAAGATAGAAAATTTTTGCTAAGGCGTCGGTATACTGTTGGCATAGCACGACCCCGTAAGCGCAGAATTTATTTCTGAAAAATAAATTATTTAGAAAATAAGCTAGAAAATTTGTGCTCAGACGTTGTTATACTTTTGTAATGAGATGTAATGAAATCACGCAAGTGCAGTGCTTAAAATCAAATAAAATATCATATTGTTACGCGTTCGCGACACTTACACCCGACACTCGCAATCAGGTTTAAAACTGGCTTTCCACGCCTATAGGGAAAATTTAAGTACACACTATCCCACACATACAGACACTTCCACAGATTCTGATAGCTCCATCTCTGAGCCCTGTACGACCGCTCCCACTATGACTTCAGAGAATTCGTCAAAACAAGATCAGGATGTTCTAACACTGATCCTCAACCAACTTCAAATAATCGTTGAGAAACAGGACAGGTTCGAAACTAGCCTCACGACTTTGAACGAAGAAAACCTGAAGCGAGCGGGCGAAATTAGAAGTCTCGCACAGTTTAGCAATGCCTTGGTCACGGAGGATGAATCGAACGACCATCCACAGCATTCCAAGTCGTCTGAAAAGGAAGCATTGTCGCCACAGCACTCCGAGTCATCCGAAAAGGAATCGTCGCCAGACGAGGAAACGCACGATCGCGACCAAACAGCAGGTGGTCCAGAGAGACTCATCTCGCCCGGCGTTCCCCCAAATTCCTTCGCACAGTGTAGTGATCAGTTTCAAAGTGTTCGGCCTATACACCCCGTCCCCCCGGAGAGACCCATCTCGCCCGGCGTTCCCCCAAATTCTTTCACACAGTGCAGTGACCAGTTTCAAAGTGTTCGGCCCATACATTCCGTCCCCCAGTGGTCTAACACTTACCCAGAGCCGCGTGTTCGACTTCAGCCCCCAAATCCCGTCATTCAGTGTACTAGCCAACAGCCGGCATCCCCACGTGAATCTGTGAGATCTAGCAGAATAGGTGAACAGCCCCAAAGTTTCTCCGCGCAGGTCATTGACCAGCAATGTGTTCAGGTCCCAAATTCCTTCTCGCAGTATACTAACCGGCTGCCAGCACCCGCTCATCGCACTTTTCCGAGAAGCAACCCATTGCTACCAGCGATGCACCGAATGAAGAACGTCGAACCGCTTTCCCAGGCCAAAGAAATCATCCGCACGGTCGAGGTTTTAAACGGCCAAGATGATGTTGGCGTACACGATTTCATCAAGACCGTGAAACGCGCGAGGTTAAGATGTTCCCAACCTAGTTTACTACTGGACTACATTTTAACGGAGAAAATAATTGGAAGTGCTAAGAGAGCAATCCGGCACTACCCTATAAGTAGCTACGATGATCTGTACAGCGCTTTAAAAACAAATTTAGCTACTACAACCACTCTGGAAACGTGTCGTAGTAAACTCGAAACTATCAGGCAAAATCATGATTCAGTTCAGTTTTTTAATCAAAGATTTAGAAGTGCGTATAATGAATTGATTTATACAATTCAATCGAAATATTCATCCGGAATAGAGCGGAAATTAGCTCTTCAAATGGAGGAAAAATCTGCCACGAAGAGGTACGTTATGAACTTACGCGATGACATTAGCCATCAAGTGCGACCCTTAAAACCCAAAAGTTTGAACCAAGCTTTACAGGAAGCTCTGGAAGCAGAAGTGTGGTGCAGAGAACGTACGCGTACGAAAGTTTCCATAACACCTCGACCAGTACAACCAAATGTTCTTAGACTACCTATGAGGAACGTAACGGTACCTGCGGCCCGAAATCAACAGCCACAAATGCGAAATCAACCCTCCGATAGTCCGAACCACGGACTACCTTTACAACAAAGGATGCAAATGACTTGTAACTTCTGTAAGAAACCGGGCCATTTGGAGAAACAATGCTATGCGAAATCAAAGCAACAGGGTTTTCGCAATGGAACATCTCAGAGAAGACCGCCAGAGATCAGGAATATACAGGAGATGGAAGATCTACAAGACCCATTAGAATGTTACGAAGTAACATCACAGGAACAGGACGAAATCGAACGCTACGAAGAATCTGCAGAGTTTCTGCAATCAGCGGACGATTGCAATCCATACATGGAAAGCATTCTGATGGACGCACCTATAGACTACTAGTAGATTCAGGAGCCTCTATTAATCTCATTAAACATTCTGAAGTTCCCATAGAAAGAACACCATTTGAGATGAGGAAACGTTTTGCCATGGGGAGAGATATTAATTATTCTTATCAAGCAGTAAGAATACCATACTTAGGGAAGTCGCATTTATTTCACATAATTGATAATGATTTTCCCTTGCCAGAAGAAGGTATCATCGGCCGACAATTCTTTAATGCATTCGATAAATATCACATAACTAAAGATTTCCTTTACCTTGATAAAAAAAAATTACCCCTTTATGAGGACGGAACATTTGTTTCGGGAAACACAGCACAGATAACTCGGATCAAAATTGTAGAAAAGGATCAAGATGTCTATATAGAAAATCACGACTCAATCCCCGACGGCGTGTACAAAATAGAGAACCAAGAATTAGTTGTACCCTTATATAATTATGGAAATATCCCCTTAAAAATACCAAGCAGTTTGGAGTATGATAAAGTCGATCAAATTAAAGAAACAAGTAGAGTCAGTGTCACTAGTTCGGAAGGAAATCAGGCAAAACGGATACAAGATCTATTAAACAAAACGAGATTGGACCACATAGAAGAAAAAGAACGTCCTTATTTATGGAAAATGGTAGCAGGATACAGTGACATTTTTAACCTTGAAGGAGACCCATTTCCTTGTACCGATTTAGTAGAACATGAAATAATTTTGAAAACCGGCAAGATAGTAAATGTTAAATCTTATCGTCCTCCCCAATGTCACAAAGAAGAAATAAAAACACAAATGCATGACTTGAAAGAAAAAGGCGTCATACGAGATTCGAATTCACCCTTTAATTCGCCGATTTGGGTGGTGCCAAAAAAGGAAGACGCTTCTGGCAAGAAGAAATGGCGCATAGTAATCGATTTTCGAAAGATAAATGAGGACACGGAACAAGATGCATATCCGTTACCCATCATCGAGGACATTTTAGATCAATTAGGAGATGCAAAATTCTTTTCTGCCTTTGACCTCAGCTCTGGGTTTTACCAAATCCCAATGAGTGAAACATCAAAGAAATACACGGCTTTCTCGACATCTGAAGGTCATTTTGAATTTAACAGAATGCCCTTTGGACTCAAAAATGCTCCCGCTACCTTCCAAAGGATGATGGACAATGCCCTGAGAGGATTGGTAGGAAACAAATGTTTTGTTTATCTTGACGACATTGTCGTATTCGGTTCAACTTTAAAGGAACACAACGAGAACCTAGTAAGCCTATTTGACAGACTCAGAGAAACGGGATTAAAACTTCAACCTGACAAGTGCGAGTATTTACGCCCAGAACTCGAATATTTAGGACATTTGTTAACTGAGGACGGCGTGAAACCTAACCCCGCAAAAATACAGGCAGTACGAGATTTTAAACCACCACAGAATGTCACCCAAGTTCAGAGCTTTTTAGGACTCGCAGGGTATTATAGAAAATTTATAAAAAATTTCTCTCAAATTTGTAAGCCTCTTACAAATCTCACACAAAAGGAGACACCTTTTGACTGGTCAACGAATTGTCAAGAATCCTTTGACAAAATAAAAGAACTATTATGCTCAGCACCGGTTTTGAGATTTCCAAACTACAAGGAGAAATTCACTTTAACGACAGACGCATCTAATCATGGACTAGGCGCAGTATTATCCCAAAACGGTCATCCCTGTTGTTACATATCAAGGACGTTAAACAAAGCCGAGATCAATTATAATACAACGGAAAAGGAATTGTTAGCGATAGTTTGGGCATGCAAAAGGTTAAGACAGTACCTTCTTTGGAGAGAGTTTACAATCCAAACGGGCCATCAGGCGTTAATATGGCTACACAACGTGAAAGATCCCTCTTCACGATTGTTACGGTGGAGATTACGTTTGGAAGAATATCTTTACACTGTCGAACACGTAAAAGGAAAGGAAAATAAAGCTGCAGATTGTCTATCTAGACTATTTCCAGTTCAACAAGAAGAAGATTCCCTACAAAATACAGCAGAAGAAGTTGAGCTGGATGTGGAAAGAGAAGAGGAATTAATAGGACAAGAAGCAGCCGGTACGTCCAGAGAGTTTCCTCGGCGTCGCATGGATGCAGATCAACTTATCTCAGATGAGGAAGGATTAACGGATGGGAGAGAAAATTTGTTAAGAGAATATAAAAAATACATCACAAACAGAATGCCTAGCAGAGAAAATGTTAAACCTAACGCCGGAGGTAATCTCTGGCGCACTATATCCAAAGAAAGGACAGGAATCCAGGATACATCTCAATATAAACTACCTCAATTTAACGAGGCTAAATGGCTGGAGGTATTGGATAGAATAAACCGAGAGGCCATGGCCTCTAAACTAACAATTACACGTTACCACTTCATAGATCCAACAATTACCCCTTTAGAAGAGGTGAAGATCCGGGACTATCTCAACTTCTTGAGCCAAAAGCATGAAGGCCAGCAATTTCACACCTGCTACACACCACGAGCAGAGCTCACTCAAGAAGAAAAATGGGAAATTATAAAGGAATCTCATGGATCTATTACGGCACAACATTTTGGGGAGAACAAAACTATTGAAAGAGCTAGAACTCTTGGAGAATGGAAAAATATGGAACAAGAAATCATCCACTACATCAAACGATGTCCCGTTTGTCAACTACAAAAAACGGTTAGAATTAAAAGACAATGTCCAGCAATTATTCCAGACACGCCTGTCAACCCCAACGATAAAATAGCCATGGACATTTTCGGACCTTTACCCTTGACACTTTCAGGAAACGAATATATTCTCAGCATCCAAGATATGCTCACAAAGTACTTAATCTTGATACCTCTTAAGAATGCGGCATCTGAAAGCATTATAGAAGGGTTATTCGATCACTACATATATCTATTCGGAGCACCAAAGAATATCTTAACAGATCAGGGACAAAACTTTGTATCTGAACTGGTACAGAATTTTGAAAATCTATTCAGGATTAAGCACATAAAAACCACAGTTTATCATCCACAAAGCAATGGAGCACTCGAAAGAGCCCACTCGACTATTAAAAACTTACTGAAAACCAGCATTGAAGATCATAGCACTGAATGGGATCAAAATTTAAAAATAATTTGTATGGCATACAATACTATGAAACATGAAGGCACCGGATACTCCCCCTTTCAACTGACCTTTGGGAGAGATGCAAATTTGCCCTCGATGTTAAGCACCACGCCAAATGTCAGGTACGAGGAATTACTCAATCTATGGAAAAGAAAGCATGAACACTATCTCCAAAAGGCAAAAGAAAAAATAGAGATACAAAAAATCAAATACAAAAAGTTACAGGATTCAAAAATCTCTATACCACAAGGTATCTTCGAGCCTGGGGACCTGGTCAAGTTTATTAATAACCATCCAGAGAACAAACTTTCTCCCTCCTGGAAAGGCCCAGCAGTAATTACAGAGAGACAGGAGAACAATAATTACACAATCCTGTTTAACGACAAGCGAACTAGAATACATTCGAATCAACTGATGCCCTATTACCAATGATGTTTCAGATGATGGCCCTAATCTTATTATGGATATTGAAGATCATATCGGCTGAGGTCATCACAACTGACCTAACCGGGGTAACTATTTACTCGGAAGGATTTTTTCGTGGGTTTTGGTTCGGAAAATTAGCTTGGAGTATAAAAAAATTTTGAGGCAAAGAACAAAGTCGGCTCGGGCTTTTTTGTACTTCCCTCACATTTGTGCTCAGACCTTTTAAAATTAAACTTCAAAGCATCGGCAATTGTCATTTGGTGATTGTGAATTCTCTTTGGTTAAAGCTCCTTCGGCTTTAATGGACACATTATCATCATGTATCTCGTGCATCGCACTCGATTTTTTTCAAAATGCGAACTCTTCTACATTATGTTCAATACTAACCCTGGCGGACCGGCCGAACGCAAACATTACGCTACAGCGTAACGGTAAAGTAATGGTAAAGTAATGCTAAAGTAATATGGCATTATAATTAATAAAGGAAACAAAATTAATATGTAAATTGTTGCAATTATAATAAAACGTTAAAATTTACATTAAATGGTCATGCCGTAATTGCAACAAGTTGCTTTCTCAGCGTTAAAAAATAAAAAAACAAAGTGGCTGTCATTCAAGTGGGGTCCCTGCAGACTGGCAACCCACTTAAAGCCACGTTAGCGGGTCGCCAATATGCAGGGGCCCGACTGCAATGACGGTCACTATGTTTTTTTATTTTTTAATGCTGCAAAAGCAACTTGTTGCAATTGCGGCATGACCGTTGAACGTAAATTTCAACGTTTTATTATAATTGCAACAGTTTACATATTAATTTTGTTTCCTTTATTAATTATAATGCCATATTACTTTACCATTACTTTAGCATTACTTTACCGTTACGCTGTAGCGTAATGTTTGCGTTCGGCCGGTCCGCCAGGGAATATCAAATGTATATTGTTCAAAAGTATAGTTTTCTTTAAAATCCCTTTCTTTTTTAATAAAAGTGTTGAATAAACGTTCTGTGTTGAATAATTTAAATTTTTCGGAATAAAAAAATATTTTCAGATAAATATATATTTCTCGCTAATACATCATTTAAGAGGTAGTAGAAATAATTTGGTGTATGCCGCTTTTGGTATAAACACCTGTTGCATCATCAGCTGTGAACGTACAACTTTCAACACAGGTGTATCTTCTTAAAAACTTCATACAATGTTTCCTGTTACTTATGTTATTTTTAACACCTTGTTTTCAATAATTATAACTCAAAACACGTGCATACTAGCACGACGCTGGCACGCACGTGCCGACACGCGTGCGGCGCATATGCGACGCATATGAGGACACATATGTCTGCACTCTTGCCCTCACATCGTGCCGATCGGTCGACACGCTTGCAAGCACCATGTGGGCAAGGTGAGAGCAAATTGTTATCTGGGAGGATTCGAAATGTTAGACTGATTTTTAGTGAAAAGTCATTAATGAGTAATTGCATATTTACTACATAGTAATATAGTTCTCCGAGCACTGAGTTCTGGTGATTGAGAAAATATTGTTTTATTTTGGACTTCCGAAGAGTGTTATGTTATGTTAGGCTTGTTGATAAATTTACAAGAAAGAAAGTTCGCTATATTACGCGGATTAAAAATTATTTTCTTCTTTCGTTTTCAGCCAGGTAACAGAAATTCTTCGAAGTGTCGAAAAGAATGACTTTTGTTGTTAGAGACGGTGTTTTGTTATTTTAATGTTACTTATAAGTTTGAAGAAGTATAGTTAGCTCTGTTACGCGAATGTTCGGGTTTTTGTTGGTCTTATTATATTTTATGTAACAGAAATTCTGCGACAAATTGAAGTCACTGTTATTGTTAGAAAAGGTGCTTTTTTATTTTAATCTTGTTAATAAATTTTTGCGAGAAGGCTTCAGAATATAAAAAAATTATGATATTAAAACTTTTTTTTCTGCAATAAACAATTTCAAAACGACGACTCGACGGGTAATTACCACTGATATATATAATACACTGGATGCAGGATTCAATGGAAAACGTGTGTGCCTACTTGAAGGCCTCGGAGCCGCCATTTATCAGGGTTATTTTGGTTCGGGATCATTCGGGACGGATCGGAATATGCGGGAGATTCAAATTTAATATGGAAGAGAACTCAAAAATATTAATAAAATCATGTAAAATTTAGTTTATTGTCAATGAGCGAATTGACTAAAACTAGGAAACTAAATAAAACTTGATAAAAAGTAATTAAATAAATAAAAATAATCAAACAGTACAAAAAAAGAAAAATTGATGGTATATTAAATTGGTGGAATACACATTTTGCAAACACGAGGTTTAGAATATTGATTTTTTTCTCTTGAAAGTTATAATGAAACTTTGAAGTTTTTGAAATTGTAAATATATGACTGATGTATATTATAATTACAAAATGAATTTAAATTATAATATAAATAATAATAATTAAAAAGAGCAAAAGGAATAAAACTCTTATGGTACGTGCGTAAGTGAAATAATTAGTCATAATAATATTATGCCAATAATATTATGCAATTCACGAATATGAACTTTGCATTAATGTTCAATAAAAGTGAACATAGAAAAAAGTATGAGGTATAAATATATAAGATAGAAATATATATTGTGAAAAAAACATCACGTGCGTCCTAAACTACGGCCCAAGACAGATTTATGTGTAAACATCTTCGGTAAACGTTAACTGAAATCGAAATCTTACACAAAACAAATAATAACTCACGCGCATGTAGGAGTATAAAAAATCATTTCTCTTATATGTAATGTCGTGCAAAAGTTTCTGGATATCTATTTTCCAATAGGTTGAACAACCACTCTAGTTTTTATAATAATAAATTGTAGATTTTCTCTCAATGATTGCATAAAAGGTGATAAAAGTACTCGTTTTATGGGCATAAATAAAAGCCAGTATGTGTTAAGTTTATTCGAAGTTTTTTGAAAAAACGTCAAATGGTAATGTTTCCGGAAAATATCAATAAATTCGAAATTGATGAGTTCTTTGAATTAATCTTAGGTTTCTATTGCATCGAAGGAAAAATTCTAGAAATATCTTATGAAGTCACTTAAATAATTAAGAAAATAATAATAAAATAAATAATCTGATAAAATTAATATATTGCTTTTAATTGAAGACCATTAGGCGTATAATTTTATCAGTTTTCGTGTAGTAATTGGAAGTAAATTTAGAGTTGAATATTTTTAAAACTAGAGTGCTTTTATCAAGTGTAGAAAAATATAGGTCTAGAAACTGTTGCCTAGTAGTGTATTACATTCTCTTATAAACTATACAATGTAGGTATATTCTATTTCTGTAAAATTAGAATCTATCACTTATATCCCGAAAACAATAATTTCCCACGATTTTAAGAAAAATATAATTCTTAAATAAATAATAATTGTTTGAGTAATTAAAAATTATTCACAAAATACTTGGAAACTGGTCCCTCGACAATTAAAAATAAAACTTGTTAAAAAAATCCAAAGAATACCGTTTTTAGTATGAATTTAATAGCAAACTGCTATTTTGCAGTTTTTGGGTCACTTTCCAAGCACAATAACGATGGCTCGAAAGGGGTGGGGAGTCAAAATTAAAACTTACTGGGTGGAAATTATTCTTTGAACATGCGTTAAGAGGTTTTAATACTTTAATTCACAAAAAGTTTATAACAAGTAGCTCTTTATTCCATTTTTTTTTTTTTGAAAATCAAGCTTTTCTTATTTAAACCCCCATGTTAATTTCAAAGGCTCGGGGGTACGGGTTAACTTTGACAAAAAAAGAGAACAAGAAAAATGTTCAGTTGATAAATTGTAAATATAAATTAATTATCTATTGTTAAAATTGAACTATAGTTCGACTCGTAACAATATAATAAATAATAAAATTGATTTTATAGGCTGAATATGAATCTGTTCATAATTAAATAATTTATAGATTTTTACGTTAAAAATTGAACTATTTTATTTCGAAAGCCTTGGTAATTAATTGAATGTTTGCATGCGAATGAAACTTCAAAATCTTTTTTCATTTTTCAAAAATATTGTGATTAATGTATTCATAATTAAATGCTTTCAATCAATTTCAAATCCTATTCAAATATTATTGCATTCTAAAATACTCCATTTTTTAAGCATTCAATTTGAAAATTTTTATTTAAAAAATTTTTGTTTCAATATATAACAATATTTGACTGTTCATTTAGAATAAGAAATTTTAAATCAAACATTGGAAAAGAAACTGAATAAAATTGAATTATTAAAAATAAAATAAACCTCGAATCGTTCGAATTTCCAGGTGCTGAATGTAAACTTTAAAATTTGCATTTTGTTTCATTTTTTATAATTTTTAATTTGTAAATGACATTTTTCAATTTATATTTCTCAAGAAAAAACTTATAATCACTAAACTGTACTGCTTTTAAGTTCAAATAGTTTGAAAATAATATAATTTTGAACACTTACAAATTTCTCTGAAAGAACTCTGTACACGCTCTGAGGTTCGCTATATCTGTTATAATAAATTGAACATAAGAAAGTAGAAATGAAATATTGAAAAATAAACAGATTGAAATGGAATTATTCAAAATAATATAAGTCTCGAATCATTAAAATTCCAGAGTGCTGAATGCAAACTTAAAATTTTTTTTTTTTTACTTTTTGATTAACAAGTGACATTTTTGAATTTGAATGTTTGAATAACAATGTAAAATCCTTTCATTGTAGTGTTTCAACCTAAAATTATTTGGAAATTATATAATTTTGAACATTCAAAAAATTTATTGATTCATTCTTCAAACTATTTTGTTTCCTAAAACGCATTCTCTTATTTGCCTGCTTAGTCAAGCTTTATTTATAAAATACCGATGCGGACAGATATCAGTTCTCTGAAAGAACACATTGTGTCGCAATTATGTTACGCATCTACATTTAGAATTAGGCGAATTATATTTCATGAAGAAGAATATTGAAAATTGAAATTTTATCATGAAAAATTCATTATTATGACACTTATCATTATTATTACACATCTAAGTACTCAAAACTTATTAGAAAAATATTGAAAATGGTTTCTTTTTTCAAATTAGACGCAGAATATTTTCCTCTTGTTTGTAAATAATTTACAATTGTTTAAACCATTATTGTTCGTTTGACACTAGTGACATAACCTATGTATGTGTATTCCGCCAATTTAAAATACCATCGACTTTCTTTTTTTTTGTACTGTTCGATTATTTTTATTTATGTAATTACTTTTTATTAAGTTTTACATGATTTTATTACTATTTTTGAGTTCTCTTCCAAATTAAATTTAAATCTCCCGCATATTCCGATCTGTCCCGAATGATCCCGAACCAAAACAACCCTGATAAATGGCGGCTACGAGGCCTTCAAGTAGGCACAGATCATTCCATTGAACCCTGCATCCAGTGTATTATATATATCAGTGGTAATTACCCAATATGAGAGCTGAAGTGTGTCGCCAAAAAACACACAAACAATATCTTAAAATTTGGCGTATAAGTTGTCGCTGAAGCTCGCTTCATATTGGTTTATTAAACCTAATTATGTAGTTTGTTTGTACTTAAAGATATATATCGTATAAAATTATTCTAGAAGACTTTCTTGCTAACATTTTTTAGCACTGTTACATATTCTACTGGGTTGTATAGGTAGTAAATTACTGTGTATACATCTATAACTGTACAGAATATATGATCCTTCTGACACACTTTTTTTTTTAAACAGAAGCCATTTGTATATATAAAAGTAAAGAAAACATTGCTTTATATGTTTGCAGGTGGTGCTATATCTATGACCGACGCAAGTGGAAAGCCTTACACAGTTGTTGCCGGAAACGGTTCAATGGCCTCCGTGGCCACTTCTAGTAGTGCTGCTAGTACAGTTTCACCTCTACGAAGTTCTTTGAAAAAACCGAAGCCCTTAGGAATACACAATCCAGGATTTTCGGCACATAGTCCAACTTTGTCGAGAAATGGTTCCCAGAAAAAAGTGCGAATTCAAACGCACTCTACGGAAGTTTAAACTATATTCTCTAAATTTGAATCAGCGATAAGTATACCGCTAATTAAAATCAGCGTACATACGCCGGCAAATAAGCGAAATTCAGCTGCTAATTAGTGAAATGTCACTGATCAGCAGCTAAATTTCGCTGCTTCAGCAGCGTATATACGCTGATTTAAATTAGCGATATACCTATCGCTGATTCAGATTTAGAGAGTATATATATATTTATATATATGCATTCAGCTGAAAAAATCAAAGCAACAAAATCAAGCACGTACAAATCGAAGCAAAATGTTGATATTCTTCGAAGCACGAATGCTGAACACAGGCCTTTTTCAGACCAAAGAAGAAATTACATTATTATATTGAATTTATAGTTACCTAAGCATACACACTAAACAATAAATAACATATGAATCGTAATTGAAGTACCAGGCAACAAAAAAGTTCGATAAACAAAGCAATTTACTGTACTCTGTTCTTAATTTGAGCGTCAAATATTTTTGTGCTGAAAACTTTCAGTTACACTATGACTGTCCTGATTTCAAAAAACGCTGTTAACTGCAATTCGTATAAGTGGCTTGAGTCGCCAACCGTGAATTGCGTTCAGGTGACTTATCCGATTTGCAGTTAATGGTGTTTCTACAAATTACGGCAGATAAGGTGAGAAAATAAAATTTTTCACTTGCCATGCAGGCTCATTTTTATCAATATTTATGGAATAGTTGAATTCATCATAGGGTCAAGGAATCGATTATCGAGTGGTTCCGTTTGTCGGGCGAGGTGTTGACTCTTTTAAACCTAAGCCTTTAATGTATTTTTTCCTCATTAAAAAGCACTAATTTGTCTTAATTAAGAATAAGCATGTTAGGCCAGTGGAATTAGACATAAAAACGAATCAATTAATAAAAATTTCGAAAGTCTTCGAAAGAATTGTATATTCGTTTTTTTACATGTTAAACATAGAATAAAATTTTGCAAAACGTGATAGGGTTGGCAATTTGTTCAAAAAAATCAATTTGCAAAATTTTCCCCCCATTGCTCCACGAAAATTCAAAACATTTTGCAAACTTGAGTAAGTAATAACAAACTCAGTCTCTATCATGTATTAGGTTTGCAAAACGTTCGTGATGCGGCAACATTATTAATTATGAACAAATTGTTATTTTGTTAATCACTCCCCAGAGAAAATACCGAAGGTTTGGCAAGATGTTGCTTCTGCTTTTTTCCAATGAGAAGAGACTATTGTATGATTTGAAAAACTAAATACATAACACAAATTATCTTTTGTTAAATTATTGTTGAATTTGTTGCAAATCGACTCTTAAAACTCCAGCGAAAATTGCAATGGTTGCGTTTTTGGGTAGCAAATGTTAGAAATATCGAGATCTGAAAATTATCAAATTTGCAAAACGTTGGTCAGCCGGAAATAATATTAAAATTGCAATTGAACAAATTTGTTACTTTTGTAAACAAGCCAAAAATTACAAACATTTTGCAAATCGTACTGTGTGATAAACAACTTATTACCAACGTCATATTACATTTGCAAACTGTTTACAGCTTGGCAACATTAATATTTATAAACAAATTATTATTTTGTTTATCACTCCCCAGGGAATATACCAAAGATTTTTCAGAATGCTGTTTCTACTTTTTTCCATTGAGATGAGACTAGTATATGATTTTCAAAACTGTATGTTTTGTCCATTCTACTTCAAACTTCTAAAAAACAAGAAAAAAAGTTCACAAATTTCCAAAAAATTAAAAAAAAAAACAATGTTCTAGCATGAATAGTTCTAAAGTTATGACGTCTTAAAGAGATTTTTCAGTGAAAAAAAACGTTACATCTTTAAAACTAAAAAAAGAATAATTTTAGCTCTTACAGAACATCAGTTATAGTGTCTTATTTCAGGCTGCTTTTTGTGGAATACTTTTCACACATTGAATACTCGAATTATTGTAACTGTTTTGTCCCAGCGCAACAAACTAATAAATTTCATATTCATTAATGCCATGCAAAAATTCACTTATTATACTAATACATTAGAAATATGTAAGGTAAGAATAAATGATTTATATATTTTCTTTAAATGACGATTTTAAACCTTGACTTCTAAAGATTTTCTTTTCCAAGCACAAGCTTAGAAGAAAATAGTGAAAAGTACTGATGCAATATGTACATACAAAATAAGTTTCAAATAAAAAATGCGATCTATAATAAAGTTCCACCAAAAGCATCCTGCTATAAGAGACTATAACTGATGTTCAAGAAGAGCTAGAATCAATTTTTTTTAGTTTTGAAAATGATTTAATCTGCTTCAATTTATTTTTAAACAATATTGATGTAGGATGTATAGAGGCCAAAATATTGTTCGAGAAGAAAATGATTTAACGTTTTTTTTACTGAAAAATCTCTTCAAGACGTCATAACTTTATAACTATTTATACAAGAATATTATTTTTTTTAATTGTACGGAAATTTGTGAACTTTTTTTGTTTATCAGAAATTTTATTTAAAATTAACCAAAGACTTAGAATTTAACAAAAAATGATGTCTTTCACACATTAGTCAAAGTCTAAAAGGAAGGGGAATTTCAGACAATATCATTCATGAGGGAACTTTTTTTGGATGCAAAATTAAAGGTTTTTTATAAAAGAAAACTTCACTTATTACTTGTTAGTTTGAAAAAAAATCACATGAATTAATAAAAAACAACGAGCTTCGTATTATTTTAAAAGGGGACCTAACGATTTTTTTCATATTTGGTGAAAATGCTCAGGAGGCATCCCCAAAACATAATTTCTAGGGTAAAAACTTCAGCCTGCTCTTTTCAGTGAAACTTGATTGTGAGTACTGCTACAAGTTTTTGGTAGAAAAAAGCGCCTGGATTTTGTGCATAGCACGAATGCAGAGCACATGATTAGCACTAAATTCCTGCGCAATGGTGAATTTGATACCACTAATAGTTTCCGAGTTTCACATACCAGAGTTTTCTGATGCCAGCATTACTGTATGTTTTCGTCCAAAATTTGGGGGCACAAAATGTAGCTTTTGCGGCATATGTTAGCACTCAATCAGCAATAAATTCCTGCGCAAAGGTGAATTTGATACCATTAATAGTTTCCGAGTTTCGGATACCAGAGTCATCTGAAACCAGCAGTAAACGGGCACAAAATTTTTGTTCTGCAGCATACATTAGCACTTAATAAGTACTAGATTATGGCATAGTGCCCATATCGATATGACAGTGTTGTAATTCGAGCTTCCGGAACCTGACATGTTTATATTTTTTGGCTAGATTGACAAAGTACCTAATTTGTTTAATTGCAATTTTAATATTGCAGGAATTCCATGAGTCGAATTGCAAAAAGTGCAAATTTAATTAAAAAACAATCATTTGTGTTATGCATACAGTTTTGCAAATCATATAATAGTTTCTCCTCAGTGGAAAGAAGCAGAAACATCATTTTGCGGAACCTTAGGTATTCTCGCTCGGAAGTGATGAACAAAATCATAATTTATTCATAATTAATAGTTTTGCCAAGTTGTAAACAGTTTGCAAATGTAATATGACGTTAGTAAGATGTTGTTCACCACTCACTACGATTTGCAAAATGTTTGTAATGTTTGGCTACTTTAAAAAAGTAACGAATTTGTTTAACTGCAATTTTAATATTATTGCCGGCCGAGCAACATTTTGCAAATTCTATAATTTGCAGATCTCGACATTTCTAATTTTGGATACACAAAAACGCAACCTTTTCAATTTTCGCTGGCGTTTTAGGAGTCGAATCGCAAACAATTGAACAATAATTTAAAAAACAGTAATTTGCGTTATGTGTTTAGTTTTGCAAATCATACAATACAATACAGAATAATAATTTGTTTATAATTAATAATGTAGCCGCATCACGAACGTTTTGGAAATTTAATACAGGATAGAGACTGAGTTTATAATTACTCACTTAAGTTTGCAAAATGTTTTGAATTTTTGTGGAGCAATGGGGCGAAAATTTTTCAAATTAATTTTAGTGAACAAATTGCTGACCCGATTGTGTTTTGCAAAATTTTATTTTATGTTCAACATATGAAATAACAAATATAAAATTTTTTTTAAGACCTTCGGAATTTTTGTTAATTAATTAGCTATTCCCGCTGGTCTATGTGGAACATACAAATTAAGTGTAAATTCCAATATAGTGAAAATAGGTAGAATTTAATCTTCAATCTCGACAATAGGAAAGTCATCGACGATTCATGCCTTTACTCTATAAAAGTAAGATATTTAAAGTGCACGCAAATTTTATGGTATTAAGGGGCTATATCCAGTGATGTTAAGGGATTTTCAATATTTTTTTGAGCCATGTTCACAACATTTTATTGAAATGTTCTACCGAGGACCGATTACTACTACATATTTGTAGGTACTTTTTAATAAGAAAATATTCAACAAGATTTCATTAGTGTCAACCAAATTTCATAACTATATTTCTATACAGAGTACGGGAACGAAGGGTTTAGCAACATTTTGAGTTTTAAAAAAATGGTGACGGATTTTTCAAAAATTTTCGATTTTTGAGATTCCAAAAATTCGGTTTTCTGGCCCAAAAAGAAAGGAATCTTGGTCTCAATGAAAATTCCTTCGTTCACGAACTCCGTATAGGAATATACTAATTATATCTTGTTGGTTTTTTGATTTTAGATAATCCGTTCCAGAGTTATCATGATCACCGCAAGTAATGATAAAAAAACATGTTTTGCGGCAGGTTCCGTATTTCTCCCAGTTTCAAACATTTTTAAGCGAAAAGGTACCTACAAATATGTAGTAATCATTCCTCTGTAGTCAAATTCATGGCTAACAAAATCTTGAAAATTCCATTACATTACCAGATATAGCCACTTGAATAATTAGAGGATTTATTCACACTAACAGCTTTGCCACCATCGTTAAATATGCCCTGGTGTACCCTCCTTATATCTTGTCATTACTCTCGAATCAACGTTCCAAATAATTTTTAAATTCCTATGCAAAAATAAAAAGTTAACGTTGAGATAAGAATTGTGCAGTGTGACATTAAAAAGCAAAGGTACCTTGTAATTGGTAAATTCGAATCCTTTTCAAATCAGGCAGGTTCTAGACTTCAAGTCGCAGAATCTTTCAGCGACCAAATATGTTGGTTTTTTCACAGGAAATTAGGCGACGAGTCGTTTGAAAATATAATTTAATTTTCACAAATAGCAACTTTTTTTATGCAAGTAAATTGTGAATTTGTAAAACAAGAAAAGATTATTTTTTGGAAACCCCCAGCTTCTATATTTTTTAAATATTATTTTAAAGTTTCTGCATGTACACTCAGATAAAAATTTGGTTGGAAGAGCAAATGTTGGTCAAATCAACCCTAGAATATGGTAGATACTTATATGGACAAACAAAATATTTGGTTGACCCAAGACGATTTTTTGGTAAGTAAAAGGACCCCGCACACTTTACATTAGAATCCGGCCCAGTCAAATTGGCTGAAATTGCAACATAATATAGTTCAAAGCCTCCTGATCAAAAAATCCTAATGGGTACCAGTCAAAAAATTCAAAAGTTTTCGAGATAGGTGGGGTTGAAGGCGCAAAATATGACCATACGCGAATCTCATATCCCGCCTGAAACTTGAAGATGAGGTACAGGTTTTACATAACATGACATGTCATGTCATGTGTGTCATGTGTGATTGTGCTGATCACATTTTATTGAAAAATCGGCACCTAACCTTCAAGTTTCTAGCGGGATATTAGATTCCATTGTGGTAATATTTTTCGAGTTCGCATGACACATGATATCACCCATGACATGTCATTCCTTGTCGTGCCCTGACATGTCATCTCATTCCCTGTCATTTCATGTCATTTTATGTCATGTATCATGTCATGTGTCATGTAATGTGTCATGTCATGCGTTATGTCATGTACCATGTCATGTGTGTCATATCATGTGTGATTGTGCTGATCATATTTTATTGAAAATCTCCACCTCATCTTCAAGTTTCAGGCGAGACATGAGACTCGCTTGTGGTCATATTTTTCGCGTTCAACCCCACCTATCTCGGAAACTTTTGATTTTTTGGACTGGTACCCATAAGGATTTTTTGATCAGGAGGCTTTGAGCTATATTATATTGCAATTTCAGTCAATTTGACCGGGCCGAATCTATGCGTTCGTTTATCTTATTCCGAAAATCTATTCGCACTTCCGGTTTCTGTAAATTTTCGACCTTGATTCGCGTTTGTTTCGTTTGATTGGTTCTCTTTTTTCTCCATCCCCGCCCTAAGTTCATTTCGGAGACTAAAAGGTAATGATCAGTATTGCATTCAGCCCCCCTCATGGCTCTTGTATCTGTAACTAGTTCTCTTAGTCTTTCATCTGCAATAATGAAGTCAATTATACTGCGCTCATTTCCTTTACACCAAGTGTAAGTGTGGATCATTTTATGTCGAAACCAGGTATTTGTAATAAATAGGCCCTTCTCGAAGCACAAGCTAACTAATTTTTCCCCGTTATATTTTTTTCTTGTTGGGTCCCCAAAATTACCTAGCACCCCTACTGTATCTGTATCCTGACGTTGGACGCCGACCCATCCATTCATATCTCCTAACAAAATTATTCTTTCACCTTGGTCGCAAGTGCTTGTTGTATAATTTAAAGTGTGCCAGAAGGCGTCCTTATCTTCCCTCGAATCGCTATCAACTGGTGCGTAGCACGCTATGATAAATAATCTTCTGATTCCTACCTTCATTCTAGCCCATAGCAATCTGGGTGATACAAAATTATGATCTTTGAGATGTTGTCTTGCTTTTTCATTCATAATTAAACCGACCCCTTGACTACGATGTGATTTTCTATCTAATCCTGACCATATTTCACAACCACCTTTCAACACCCCATTTTCTATGTTTCCAATTTCGCAACCCTTTTTCTTCATCTCAGGTACACAAAGAATATCTAGTTTCCTTATGTGCATAGTTTCTCGTAGTTCTCTTATCTTAAGATCACTCTCACTCCTCTAGCATTCCAAACACCCAGTCTCCATTCATCGCCCGAAACTCAACCTTTACGTTTACCGTGTGTCCATTCCGAGGCTACTTTATTGTTTGTATTATTCATGTTTATATTGTACTCCCAACGATCACCTGTATGTGCGAGACTTGTTTTGCGAGTCGAAATCATGTCCGGATTAAGCAGTGATTTGTCGTATGGTGGATAATCAAGTTGTAACGTCAGTCCCACCAAAACTTCTGTTACTGCATTCTATTTTTTGTTTGAATCAAATAGGTACACGGAAAAAATTAGTTGTTGAGATTTTGAATGACTGAGTCAACCACTCTAGGATAGGGTTAAACGTATGTCATCAATTGGAAGAAGCGTCTTACAAACCTTGATTGATAAATGTACAAAAGGTAGAAAGAGTTGTCGAAAGTACAAAATAATTTCAATGAAAATGTGAAGACCAGAGGAATAGAGTTCTTGAAACACTGATACACTAATACTTCGAAGCCAGTCAATAAAACTTTCGATGACTCCTAATGAGTTTTTAGAAAACAGTATAGGTAAGTGAAAAAATATATATTTCGCGGTTATGTTTACTATATTGTTATTGACATAGACTCACGCTTAAGTTATATTAATTTTTACAGATACACACGAACCTATGAAAAATCGAAAGAAATTTTGCGGCGGGATTCGAACTACCTAACACCTATCGAACGCAACTTATCCCTAACATCTAGACCTCACGGCTAACTTAACACGTTGAATATTTTGCACAAATGCCAGTGAAGAGCCAAATTTAAATCCGCGCTCATTTTTTCATTGCCGGTGACCGCGACTCCATTCAGACTGATACACATATCACTTCACCCGAGCGTCACTACGTGTTAATACAAGCATCCAATGTGACTGTACATTGTGAATATTCAGATATGTAGAAGACAGTCATCGAATTCTTCGACAACTTATAAATCAGTTATTCGTCTCTGTGCTAGAGTTACTGTATTCCAAATCGTTTGGAATCTGGAGGACTTTTTATGAACAATTGAATGCTTGTCTTGAACTTTGTCAAAATATGCTGAATAAAAATTTGAAAACTGATGTTCCTAGATTGTCTTCCAATAATTCTACGACTTTTTTCACTTTTTCGATGAAGTCTGCGGTTCTTTAATCAAAATTATACGAGATTCTAAAAAAAAGCGGCCTATCCTAGAATGGTTAACTAGTCAAGTGAAGTTTCGACAACTTATTTTTTCCGTGTATTTTTATGAATTCAAATAAACAAATTTTAAAGAAATGCATTGTTTAATAAAAGCCAATTTTTTGTTTAAATCAAGCATATTGTACTAAACAAATTATTTTTTTCAATCAATAAGACAAATATTTTCCATTTCTTAAAATTAAATAAACCTTTTTTTCATTTAAGCAAAACATTTGTTTCTTTCAATGATATGAATTTAAACAAATTGTGTTGTTTGATTCAAACAAACATTTTTCTGAGTGTATTACTACAAAAATTGGTTTGCCAGCATCAAACTCACGGGATATCTTTCTTGCAGAACGCCATGTTTAAAAAAATCTGCCCTCTGCGCGGACACAATCTAATCGCGTGCTGCGCGCGTGGCTCGCGAGTTTGGGTGCGTCTGGGACGCGCGTCTATCGGATCTCGCGCTTCGCGATCGGACATATTTAGGTCTCGCGCTCGGATATTTATTCTTTGTACTCAGAATGCTTGAATGAGACTTTAGCAAAAACATATCTTAAATATCCCCGTTTTTAATGCATTCTCATCGTAACACTCGTGCTACACGCTCGATTTTTGACAGACATTTTAAAATGTACATTATTTTTTCATAGTATTTTTGATGGATAAAGCAAAATATCCTACAAGTTTCCTTTTTGCCTTTTTACGTATCTCGCGCCTTTTGGTGTAATATAGTAATTTTCAATTTTTGTATATCAATTTCGTTAAAAAAATTGAAAACGATGACCTCTGTCGAAAAATGGTTTCGATAAATTTTGCAGAAATTTTTGGAAGTTGAAATTCCTGCAGAAACTTCTCCATATTTAGCTTCGTTTTTAGCGCAAAATTTGATTTTTTTCTGTAGTATTTTCGATAAATAAAACCAGAATAACATGCCCTATCAAAAACTGATTAAAAGAAATTTTGTAGGTAATTTTAAAAGCTACAATTGTTTCTCAGAAAATTTTTCCCGTATTTTGCGTCGATTGGTTTGAAATTTGAATGTTGGATTTGTGCATAGTATTTTCGATGAATAAAACCAAGATATATCAAAAAATAGTTTGCACAAATTTTGCTGTCATAGAATTTTCGATAAATAAAACCAAAATAAGGAGTCCTGTCAAAAAATGATTCCTTAAGAATTTGTTAGAAGTTTTTAAAGGCTATAATTCCCCTTTGAGACTTATTCCTATATTTTGCGTCGTTTGGGTAAAAACTTGAGGTTTAAATTACTTTATAGTATTTTTGATAACTTATCAAATTTTCAAAGAATGGTTGAGGGAAAAATTATAGTTCTTTTAAAAAGCTCAAATTTAAAAAAGGAAAAAGGAAATTGTGGATATTTGGAAAAGCTTTAATTCTTCTCTCAAACTGTTTTTACGTATCTGTCGTAATTTGGCGTAAAATTGCAATATTCGATTTTTTGATAGCATTTTCGATGGATAAAACCATAACCGTTGGTCAAGGAATACCGGTGACGAACACGTTCTTTCTTTTAGGACCAAAAAAAGTGTGACAAAGCTCGTTTCGTTCCGTTCATTTTGTCCAGAGTTATCGTGTTTACGGACGGACGGACAGACATACAGACAGACGCCATCGCCAAAACTTGATTTTCGGCTTCAGAGGGTCTCAAGACATGGAGATCTGTTGAAAAACTGAGGCGTGAAATTTCGGAATCTATACTTTCTCAATCATAAATGATGAGAATGTAAAAAAATTGGAAAAAAATATAAGACAAAATTTGTGATTTTTTGAAAAACGGACGTCAAAATTCAAATGTTCGTAACTTTGTGGACGAAGAGACATCTCAAATCGGAAATATATGTTTCGCATTATTTCATCTAAAAACAACATATTTTGTCACCAAGAGATTCTGCAACTAAAGTGTAGAACCTGCCTGATTTGAAACGGATTCGTTCTGTTGTAATATAATAACATATTGAGCTTATTTCAAGTACCTTTTTGCATAAGTATGAGTGATATTGTGTTTCATTTTGTAGGCGATAAGAAAAGTGGCTGCGTCATATTTCGCTATGCCTGGGAATAATTTAGTGAAACGTGGAAAAGCGCGCTCGTCTACATTTTTTTCTTGGTCTGACAATGGTCCTGCAGCGATGCTTAGTATACCAAAAACATACTAGACTGTTCAGCGTACGAGCAGATGGTTGTGCTGTGACAAGACAACTGGTATTGCCCGAATTCACAGTAAAAATGACAAGATATTTAGCCTCTCTCCACAAATCACTTAAAAGTTACTTTAACCCATTAAGGCCCATGCCAAACCTGGGCAAGATAGCGCCAAACTAAGTGTGCCAATCGCAGCTAAGTCAAAAGAAAATACCCGTGTTTTTTCTTTTGCCATTTGCAATTGTTTATAAGAAATTATTTAAACAAATTATCAAAAAGTTATTATCTTCAAAAAACTGATAGCGGCAATCGATTCGACCGGAAAAAACATGAGAGACATGTATATAACGTTTTTTTGTCAGACGTCAATTTGTTAGCGTAAAATGACAATAAACATTTGCACATCCCAGTAGCTGGGGTAACCGTGCCAAATCCCAAGCAAAATCTACAAGCGATAGCGCCAAACTAACTATGCCAATCGTAGCTAAATCGAAAAAAAATACCCGTGTTTTTTCTTTTGCCATTTGCAATTGTTTATAAGAAATTATTTGTACAAATTATCAAAAAGTTATTATTTTCAAAAAACTGATAGCGGCAATCGATTCTACGGGGAAAAAAAAAAAAAAAAAAAATTGATTAGCATTTCGAACTCGAAAGTTCATTGCCTCACTACCCGATTCGGGTAGTGTTCGTAGGTGGATAAATACTACCGTGTGGGTCCACCACACCCACGACGGGTCAACAACACGCAGTATTCCCCGAACGGTCACCCATCCGAGTACTAACCGCGCCCAACACTGCTTAACTTCAGTGATCTAACGGGAACTGGTGTTTTCAGCGTGGTATCGCCGTTGACGGGGAAAAACATGAAAAAAATGTATATAACGTTTTTTTGTCAGACGTCAATTTGTTTATGAAAATAGGACAGAAAGCATTGAATTTTCAGAAATTGTACATTTAGAAATTTGACTAACATAGGCTAATTGTTGGGTGACTGAGTTTGCAAATAGTACATTTCGTAACTAGTGCGGACTGACGGCCTTTTTGAAACGAGCGCAATGTTCGTTTCAAAGGCTACTTGGATCTGAAAATGTTTATTGTCATTTTACACTAACAAATTGACGTCTGACAAAAAAACGTTACGTACATTTCTTTCATGTTTTTCCCGGTAGAATCGATTGCCGCTATCAGTTTTTTGAAGACAATAACTTTTTGATATTTTGTTTAAATAATTTCTTATAAACAATTGCAAATGGAAAAAGGAAAAACACGGGTTTTCTTTCGATTTAGCTACGATTGGCATAGTTGGTTTGGCGCTATCGCTTGTAGATTTTGCTTGGGATTTGGCATGGTTACCCCAGCTACTGGGATCTGCAAATGTTTATTGTCATTTTACACTACAAATTGACGTCTGACAAAAAAACGTTATATACATTTCCTTCATGTTTTTTCCGGTAGAATCGATTGCCGCTATCAGTTTTTTTAAGATAATAACTTTTTGATAATTTCTTTAAATAATTTCTTATAAACAATTGCAAATGAAAAAAGAAAAAACACGGGTATTTTTTTCGATTTAGCTACGATTAGCATAGTTAGTTTGGCGCTATCGCTTGTAGATTTTGCTTGGGATTTGGCATGGTTACCCCAGCTACTGGGATCTGCAAATGTTTATTGTCATTTTACACTAACAAATTGGCGTCTGACAAAAAAACGTTATATACATTTCTTTCATTTTTTTTCCGGTAGAATCGATTGCCTCTATTAGTTTTTTGAAGATAATAACTTTTTGATAATTTGTTCGAATAATTTCTTATAAACAATTGCAAATGGCAAAAGGAAAAACACGGGCTTTTTTCGATTTAGCTACGATTGGCATAGTTAGTTTGGCCTATCGCTTATAGATTTTGCTTGGGATTTGGCATGGTTACCCCAGCTACTGGGATCTGCAAATGTTTATTGTCATTTTACACTAACAAATTAACGTCTGACAAAAAAACGTTATATACATTTCTTCCATGTTTTTCCAAGTAGAATTCGATTGCCGCTATCAGTTTTTTTATGATAATAACTTTTTGATAATTTCTTTAAATAATTTCTTATAAACAATTGCAAATGGCAAAAGAAAAAACACGGGTATTTTTTTCGATTTAGCTGCGATTGGCACAGTTAGTTTGGCACTATCTTGCCCAGGTTTGGCATGGGCCTTAATGGGTTAAGATGTTTTATTTTCGACATTAAATTCTAAACATTGCCTAGAAAATATTTCTGAGAAGGATTTTCTGCAAGGTTGAAATATAAAATGAAAAAAAGTAGGGGAGAGTCTCCGGCTGTGGGCACAGTTTTGTTTTTGGCCCATAATTTTTGTTTGAGACCATATTATGCGGTGATATGGATCTCATTGAAAAGCTAGAGGCCTTAGCTAACTTTTTGCTAAAGTAAGTACATTGATTTCGTCAACTAGACAAATTTTACGACCAATTTTGTGAAATCGTCATTTTTCGCACAAAAAAAATCGTAACCGGCTGTGGGCACCGTTCGAAAATTCGCTGAAAATGGAGATAGTTAAAAGAAAACGCACCTAATTCTAAATAATTCAAAGATTTATAAATTTTAAAGGCCTTTAGTGGAAAAAATATGAAAAAAAAGTATTTGACTTCGGTAATTGACTTCTTTGGGGTTGGCATGGCTGGAATACGTAAACTAAAAGAATAACTAAAATACGTTAAAACGTGAATGGAATATGTTATTTCGGCATAAATGATGATATCTGACAGTTTTCAAGTCAAACAAATATTTCAAATGAAAAAAAATGTGCCTACAATCGGTTACATCCAAGTGCCCACAACCGGAATTCACGAACATTATCGGTGCATCATGAAAATGTGATGTTTCATAACTTGCATATAAATCGGTGAAACATCTTAAGTCACAATGAAAATACTCTCTAAATATCGATAACATTCACCTGTCTGAGATTATTTACTTTGATTTATCGCAGTTTTTAAACATTGATAAATTACAAATGCGGTAATTTTTACTTATTTTTTCAATATGATTGCAGCTAATGCACAAATCGTCTATTTACGTTGATATCACCTCGAAAACTGCGTACTACTGTCAGAATAAAAGTACGCCACCAGTTATAATTGGCATATTTGCATTCTGTCAGTTGTTACACAGAGGTGCCCACAACCGAAGATTGCCCGCAACTGGTGACTATCCCCTAAAAAAGAGAAATTATTCAATGGATTCAAACTTAAAATAAAGATTGTATAAAATACTATAATCTATAAAAGTCTTCAAATAGCCAAAATAGATTAGGTCCATAAAAATATTCTTACATGCTACACGAAACTGGCCTCCAAGTCATAACGCAACCATTAAACATTTAAAAAGCTGCAACAGAAATTGCGCACAAATGTGGAATTATGAAAGTTGAAAGATAATTATTATTTTGTTTCTGAAATGTGAAATTATCCATTCTTCTTTTGTCTTTTAATGGAGAACATTTTGTTCATTAAAATTAAGATAAAGCCATATTTAAATAAAATTATCAAATTCATGAACTGAAAGCAGAAAAGAGAAAGACGAAATTTCACATTTTCAGATATTTTTGTTTTATATATTTTTAAATCCTCCACCTCTCTAGTGAGAATCGAGACAGAAGTTATTTCAGAGGGTTTATTCTATTTTAAAGGAAGTTATAATTTTCGAAACGACCATTTTTTTAAATTTCTCTTATAATTCGTTTTATATAGAATATTAAAATTTTTATTGTTTTTCACGTCATTATCTGTACAATTAATGGTAAATAGGTGTCTTATTGTTTTCTAACATTCGAAAACTTGAGCTGTCATTGCCCAAAGGAAGGGTGCAACTGTGCACGGAGGAACTGTACACGAGCCCAACTGTGCACGTCGATTATCACAGGCTCAACTATGTACCGGCCCATCTGTGCACGTCTAAATTTCAACGTGCACAGATAGAACACTCCCAACTGTGCACGTGCACAGATGGTACACCTCCAACTGTGCACACGAACGGATGGTACACTCTCAACTGTGCATGTGCACAGATGGTACACTTCCAACTGTGCGCGTCTTAAAAAATGCGATTAGCTTTATTCACTTAAAAGTCCACGTTTACAGATGGTACCCTCCTAGCCTTACACCCCTTAATCAATACAATCAGATCTTCAACTTACAAGTCCACGTACACATATGGTACCCTCCAAATTGTGTACGTCTCAAATAATGCTATAAAATGTTCAAATTACAAGTCCGCGTGTACATATAGGATGTAGATATAGGAGACTTCTGAATGTGCACGTCTGAATAATAACAATCAAACTTTTCATTCAAAAGTCTACATGCACAGAAGGTACACTCCCAACTATGCACGGCTTGTGCGTTGAAAATCTGATCATTTTGATTGAGACGTGCACAGTTGGGAGGGTACCATCTGTGCACGTGCGCAGTTGGGAGTGTTCCGTCTGTGCACGTGTACCGCCAGACCACGACGTGCATAGTTGGGCTCGTGCAAACTTGCTGCGTGCACAGTTGTAACCCTCTCCCAACTGTGCACGATGAAATTTTAACGTGCTCCTAGATAAGAGTGTCCGAACTTCGCACGTATACTGATAGGACACTACCAACAACCAACACTACCAACAACGTGCACAGTGCACAGTTGTGCCTGTGGCCATCGACGTGCACGGTTGGGCTCGTGCACAGTTGCCCCGTGTACAGTTGTCCGCCATCGAATGCTTAATTTCGTAATTTATGATGAGACGGAAACGTCAATAAATTTTGTAGTGGTATGTGTGCGCGCGCGCGCGCGCGCGTGTGTGTGTGTGTGTGTGTGTGTGTGTGTGTGTGTGTGTGTGTGTG
>CAKNXH010060275.1:173250-233005 GCA_932178445.1 Andricus quercusramuli
GTGTGTGTGTGTGTGTGTGTGTGTGTGTGTGTGTGTGTGTGTGTGTGTGAAAGTAAACACATATTTTTATGTTTTTAGTCATCATATTTGTTTAATTCACTCTAAAATAAGGATATGGACTTTCAATTTATGACATATTGGCACTTGGTAAATTAAAATTTTCTACATTCAATTGAAAAATTTTTTTTAATTAATTTTTTTTTTAATATATAATAATTATTCCTTGAGGTAATATATTGAGAAACCCCTAAAAAGATCTCCGCTTAGCCCTGTCTTACGATAATTAAAAAAATTGATGAAGTATATGATGCAATGTTGAGGTAGAGATTTTTCCTTCCGTGTGATTCATTCTCCTCCTATATATAAGAAACAAAAGTAAAGGATAAGAATTTCAAATCTGTAAAAATAACCATTTTTGTACATTTTTCATACAACTCAGTTTTGGGACTCCTAAATCCTCATTATCATCTGATTGAGCTGAAAATTAGTGGTCATTTGTTCTTAGTAAACTTAATGGAATTCCGGGGTAGGAACTCAAAATTTGATTTTCTTATCCTATATGAATAGCACATGACCTAAGGACCAACCACCGAGTACATCAACATCATGTTTCTTAATATGAACAATAATTGCTTCTTACATTCTCATTCTAATGAGAAGGTATTGGTCTTATGTAAAATTTGACTTGGTCGGTTTTCATCAAATCTCCACGTTTTGAGACCCCCTGAGCTAGAAAAAAAGGTTTTTACCAAGGTGTCTGTCTGTCTGTAGTCTGTCTGTCTGTCTGTCAGTCTGTCTGTCTGTCTGTCTGTAGGCACGATAACTTTCGAAAAAATAATCAGATTGGGTTGTGCTTTGGCACACTTTTTTAGGGCCTAAAAAGAAAGAACAAGTTCGTTAACCAACTATTTTGGATAAAAATTCAAAAAGTGAGCACATTTTGAAAATTTTTGAGACCATTTTTTTCAAAATTCAAAAATTCTATGTACAGCTATCCATAGTACTCTGAAATTCGAACAATTTATCCTCATGATTTTTTTGAATAAAAAGAAAATTACCGGAGTTATGGCATTTTCAAAATTACAAAAAACAAACGTAAATGAACATTTTATGCCGAAAAACGCACGATTTTGAAAAAAGTCAAGAGGAGGAAAATGTTTATTTTTGAACACCCTACAATATTTTCTTAACAACTTTTTGAATTTTTCGAAAAATCAAAAATCCAAATTTCGATCACACAAGAAAATAATTAAAAATCAATCATTTCATTTTGCTGTCAAACTATGCAAGATACGACCAAAGATACGAGAAAAATTACAGAGACAGAATTTGTTCATCCAAAGAAGAGGTACAAATTTGTTATAAATCGTGTTCTAATAGGATGCGTAGTTTTCGTTTTATTCGTGACTTTTTCATTTCTATCATACGGTGCACAGAACCGAGCGTGGAACGCAAGATTTAAATGATTTCCAAATCACATATCGAGCGCGAAGCGCGAGTGTCTGGATGAGAATGTGTTCCTTAAGGTCGATAGAACCTTGAGTAAATAAAGTTCCATTTCATTCTAAAATAAAAACAAATTCAACAATCACTTCACATGTAGAGGTTTTGATAATTTCATAATATTTGCAAATAAACTTTTTCTTTCCATCAAAGTCGAATACGAAGTTCAAAAATCCAGAGAGACCGAGCGTGAAGCGCGATTTAAATACGTCCGAGCGCGTAGCGCGAGGTGAATATATAATCGAGCGCGAAGCGCTAGATAAATTTATGATCGAGCGTGAAGCGCGAGATCCAACAGTCGCGCGCCCTAGGCGCGCTCAAACTTGCGAGCTGCGCGCCAAGCGCGCGATGAGAATGTGCCCGCGAAGCGGGCAGATTTTTTTCTTCTCAGTGCAGTGTATGGCTTTTGATTCTATGTGAATGCTAAAAAAAATTTAAATATTAACTTTCTGTGACATGGAATAGCCCAGAAAGAAAATACTTACTGCAATAGCGAGAAATGCATCCGTCCAGCCTTACGTAGGCAGCTAGCCTTGTATTGGCGAAAGATATATTTATATTGGCTGTGGCTAGTCGTTCCAAAAAATTGGGGGAGTTGGAAAAGGGGATGGACCAGTCGTCCCGAAAATTCGGGACGACTAGCCAAGCTTATGAAAAATACTTCACTACTCATCCCGAATTTCGGGATGACGAGACACTCCGATTTATATTTTATAGCGATTTGAAAAAAATGATATATAAATATAGATGTGACAGCATATAAATGTATGCAAGGAAAGAATGAAATATCTTTTCTCGAGTCAAAAATTATCATACGTGTGTAATAAGCCTAAAAGTTTGCTTTATAAGAAGATCGTTGCACGATCTTCTAAGGAAAAAGTTTCAAAAAAGCATAAATGAATAAATATATTTCATTAGAAAATAGGTTATACAACCACCACAGGGTCCCATTGGGATTAACTGCCGTCTATGAAATAGACGCTGGCTCCCAGAAAAACCGCTGTAAATCGCACCTATGTCCACGTCTCACGACCATGAGATGGGTGGACGCACAGGACATGATGAAATCACAACGACAGGTCGGCGAAACCGTTGTCTTTATGTATATGAGATGAAATAATACCGACACTCTAACTTAAGGAAGTTTACATGCTATACTAAATCTATACCCATTTTTCCGGGTCAATAGGATAACAATGACACACGTGGGGCTTGTTTTTGTTACAGTTTGTTTCATCATCGAAGTCGGTGTTCAAGTATCATCGCTGCTATGGGGTAAAATACATGTACCGTTCCCAGTTAATCTTTCTTTATGCCCAAATATTTAGCAGTTTTTGAAATACAGGAGTCCAAAGTTTTGGCTTTTTCACAGAAAACCTCTGCCTTCAAGTTAGTGCAAACTCTCCTAGGCGAATCCAACTGGAGTTTTATTATGGTTTTTTAAATTGCTTTTTTAACGTACTTGACGCCCATTATATTTTTTTCAATTAAATCTGTTTCTGAAAATAAAAATAAAATTTGATTTTTTTTAAAGCGTACTTTAAAAAAATTCTTTTTTAAAGAAAAGCTCTTCTTATCCTTATAAAAATCATGTACAAGAAACAGTGGGATAGTCTTCAAAATGCGACAGCTGCAAAAATCTCGTGAACAAAGCAACATATCGAGAGGATTTTTTTTGTAATCTGGGCTAACTTTCTACGCTGATTAACAATCTTATATCAAAATTTCGCAAATAGTACATAAAATGGTTCAAATGCAAGGGTATTTTTATTATTTTCACTACTTGCACAATATTACTAAAGTAATTTCCCCACTGAATGTAAACTGTAATTGATTGTTCTAAAGTTTCTTTAATCGTGTTTGTAGAAATGTGTATAAAATGACAACTGGATTTTTCATTAAACTCTGGTTGTAACGTTTTGTGGAAATGTACTTAAGTAATTTGTCACTATTTTCAACTTTCTTCATTAATGTTGGAAGAAATACACGGAAAAAAAGGCTTTGTCATTTTAACAATCTAATAATTTGTTACTGAAAATAATGTTGTTTTATCAAATGACATGATTATATTGACAAATAAAACATAGTTGAAATAACAATGCCAACTTTGTTAATTCCATAACAAAACCTGTTTACTGAAATAACAAACTCACATTGTTACCATGAAACCAATTCATAACTAACAAAGTTATTTGTTACTCTGACAAACAGGATTATTTGTTACATTAAACATTATTTATTAAAATTAAAAATATTTCTAAATAATTATATATTATATTATATAAGCAAATAACTTTTTTTTAATAGTCCAATCTTTACAAATTTATTTTGTTGAAGTATCAATTTTTTTTTTACATTGACAAAGTATTTTTTTCCGTGATGAGTATGAAATAAAAAGTGTATTGTTCAATAAACTAAAGTCGTGACGCTTTGTTGAAATGGACTTCAGTAATTTTTTGAATTGTCCAATTTTCCTGTACTCTAACTGGGACTCGACATAAAGTTGAAGTCAAAAATCCAAAATTCGAAACAAGGTCTCAAATTTTTTCATTCATTGAACTTTTTTTTTTATGTAATGAAGATTATCTCATTTGAAGAGATTAAGAACAAAATTATTTTGGTTATACGTTCAAATATACATGTTCAACGTTAGTTTATTATGATACATATATGTATCATAATAAACCAACGTTACAACCCGCTTTTGGGTCTTTCTCAAGGTAAAACACCATTGCAAAAGAGTCTGAAAAAACAAATACAAATATCCAATTCCGCAGATGAAATAAAAAGACTAAAACTAAATAAATTATTTGTACAAACTTGGAACAATATATAGGATATAATATATATTATAATATATAATATAAACATATATATTTGAATGTATGACTCACCAAAAATTGTTATTGGTTCATCTTCGTATCTTCATGCCCATCGTGTTAAATAAATACGTTGTGCCAAGCCGCCGAAAGCCGTTCCGAACCTCTGGTTCTATATTCTCACGGGCCCTCCTCTGTACCCTTTACTACGCAGAGTTTTCCTGCAGCCTACTAGAGTTTTACTATAGAGTTTTAATTGCCGAAACCTAGTTGCCAATTCGGACATAGGCAGAAAAATATCCACAAATTATGAAAGATAATACAACTAGATGTATCATACTGTCAACTTACTGTACTGTGAAAGATGCAATGCACAAAGGGCTTAGCAGAATAAGCATGGGAAATCGGCCCCCGTTCGTATAAAGCTTAAATTAATGTTATAAGTTCGTTTCCATGTGGTATGAAACTCCACCAAGTTTCAACTTAAAAATCCCATTTTTGTGGGACATATGGAGGGGGAAAGCCAAACCAAAAAAGTGATTTCTCTCGCAAACGGCTCGAGCGATTTTAATGAACAAAATATATGTTTCAAAGACATTCAAGCATTAAAAAAATGTTATAAAATTTTGAAATTTTTTTTTCCTATGTTTTTTTAGAGATACCACTTTCGTTCTTTCAAGAAAATATCCTTGCATTGTGTACCACAACTCAGATTTTTTATGATTGTTGTCGTGTGGTGGAACATAGTTCAAAAAAGCAATGTACGTAACGGCGCGGCGCCGCCCTCTTGGCTCTCACATCAGTTCATAATCATCGGGGTGATTTTTTAAAGTGAGTCCACTTGCCTCTCACAGCAGTTTATAATTATCGGGGTGCTTCTTTAAAGTGAGTCCTCTTGCCCCTCACATGAGTTCATAATCATCGAGGTGCTTTTTTAAAGTGAGTATTACATCCGAAGACTTATTAGACTTTTCGGAGATGACAAAAAGGGATCTTAAGATTCTATTTACTGGATCATATCAACTCTCCCAAGCTGTGCCGTATTTAGCTGAAATGCTCAATAAAGATGGCACATTGAATATAGAATATGTTTAAGATGAGAAGAATGTGCTGAAGGTAAAAGTTCCATCCAGACATATTTCTCGCACAACATATAGGTGTTTTTTTAAGGCATAAGCCTAACAGCGTTGGGGTGTCGGGTCTGACACATTATGCACGTGAATGTGCTATTGGTAAAAGAACAGTTGGTTGCTGTTCTCATATTGCGGCTATCGATTATTATTTATCTTACGCAAAGTAATTATCAAAAGTTTTCAAACCAGCAGAAATACTGAGCGATTTATTTAGGAACGATAACTGCATTCCAGTAATTTACAGTGGCACTAAACAGGGACTCACTTCAAAAAAGCACCCCGATGATTATGGACTGATGTGAGAGGCGAGGGGACTCACTTTAAAAAAGCACCCTGATGATTATGAACTGATGTGAGAGGCAAGGGCATTCACTTAAAAAAAAAACACCCCGATGATTATGAACTGATGTGAGAGGCGAGGGGACTCACTTTAAAAATGCACCCCGATGATTATGAACTGATGTTCATAATCATCCAGTACGTCTGCTACTCCTGGAAGATGAGGAATAAGGGGTTTCGCGGAATAAATCCAGGCCGACCAGCGAGTTCGATAGGTTGAATGCCGAGAGCAGTCTATTTTCTTCTTTAGTATTTTCCATCGGTGGACTGGAACTAAATATTGTGTATAATTTTACTGCGACACCAAAAAATGTAAGAGAGCACGAGGAAAAAAATCTGAGTCAACTAGCAAGGGTATCTATTATGCATCTATGGAAGATCTTATTTCTTGTCACGAGACTAGGTCAAACCGGCCCTCATAAATTTTCGTCGAACTTGTCCTTCGACTCGTCCCTAATCCTTCACGGTAAATTACAGTTTGAGAAAATGTATTGTGAATTGAAGTAGAAAAAAATCAAACCCTTCAGCGAATTTTCTGATTTTTAGCCACTAACCCCTTATTTCAGCCCCTAATTTAGAAGTTAATAGTATCCTGATAATTTTTGCCTTAATCTGCATTACATTTACTACAATTTAAGAAAAATTTGTATCGATATCATGATTTCCCTTTGAGATTCAGCAAAGAGAAAGCCAAAAGGCCATCGATTTTTTAAACATTCTCAACTTCACCCCTTACTTCAACCCCTACAATGAGGAATGTAGGCATTCTCACATATTCTCCTTCATTCCACGTAAGATGAAATTTATATTTAAAAAAATTTGTTGAGTTATCTCTATTCTTTCTCGTTATATTAGATTTTAAACCAGAAAAATGCAATTTGACATATAGTGCGCACCCTGCTTCTTTTGTTCACAAGTTTCAGTGAAAGTCCTGGTTTCTCGCTATTCAAACGCTGTGTCTTTAACTCAGTCACTGATCTTTTGTTTCTTGACATTTGACTCCATTCCCGGCTGTGTGACCCGGTTTTTCACACCTCTTCATTTAGTCGAGAAGTTTGATGGCGAATTAGCTTAGTGTCCGAAAGTAACAAGGGACCAGCTTTTTCCTCTTAGGCCCGACAAGTTGCAATTAAGCTAGATGTCATTTTGAATAAATCATCTATTTCAACAGTAACATATGACAGAATAATTAAGCTAATTACACGCTGTCGTGAAGAATATAGTAGCATAAAGAAAGTTTTAAGCAGTCAAACAATAGTTCAAGAAACGAAGGATGATCAATTAACATTTTTCACAGAGTAGACGAAAAAATGTTACATAGCTTCCTGTAAATGTGCTGACTTTTCTGTATGTACTTGTCCCAAGGACAAAAAGGCTCCCGTTTTTGAGCACCAGTTTCTTCTTGATCAGAGAGGTCCAAGAATTGGTCGCATCGGATCAGTTGATTTACCTGTAACAAAAAATTGATTGAAAGGGCTGAACGTACATGTAAGAGCCTTAGACTTGAGAGTTCCCTCTCTTAGTAATCTGATTCCAATGTTTCTCACATTCGTTTTCAAATGACAGCCAACACTTCGGTGATGATGAGGAAGGTTTCAAGGACAAAGCCAAGAACACTTCTGCTAAGGATGAGGTATTCTGTGTATTTACCAAATCCACAGAAGATCATCTGAGCCGAAACTAGATTTGACTGAAACTGTTATCACTTCTCAGAGATACAATGTAAGCGAGAGGGATGTGGTACATATAATATCAGCTGTAGTGCTCGCAGCTTCAAAAGCTGAATTTATATTTTCTATGTAATTTAGCGATATAAAATCTGTTTTGATTGCGGACAAGATCAAAATAAGGTATGCGAAACTTAAAGTTGCTCGGAATCCAAAACAACGTTCTACATATGATGATCCAATTAAAAGCCTTTACTTGGATGGTCGAAAGGATAAAACTAAAACTCAAACAGCATAGTAAGAAAACAGCAATTACCACTTGTATCTGCAATTAACTCTCAATACCATGGTTGCGTCACATTTTCCTCGGCCCTACACATAATGAAACCACGGTTATTTCTGAGTGCATCATGAGCCAACTCAAAGGTGGCTTCAATGAGGCTGATATTTTTGGTTGTGACAGAACGAACACTAATACTGGTTGAAAGGGCAGTATCCTTCCAAAAATTAGAGAAATTAGCGAGAAAATATATGCAACGGGCTGTTTGCCTTTTGCATTTCAACGAACTGCTGCTCTGAGCTCTCTTCACGCATATTGACTGCACTGCATCAAGCACCCATTCTTACACAGGCCCCGTAGCTTCAAAACTATTTGACTGTGAAAAGGTTCTAGTGATTCGAATAGCTCAGAAAACTCAGTAAGGACCTGAGGTACTTGTTCCAGATAACTCAGACCATTGACTCTGCATAATGCCCAGAAGGGCTTGTCTCCTAGAAAATGTTGTTCTCGCCATGATGATTGATTGTCGACTTGCTGTCCGCCAAAATGCACTAAATAAGGTTCTTAGCGCTCGAGAAGACGAGGCAGGGAGTCTTCATCACTCCAGGTGATATAATATTGTTCTCAGGCTGAATTTTACGGCATCGAATGCACAATTTCTACGATTTTTGTACATTCATTTGATTGTTTTAGGAAAAGAAGGGAAGTAATCTTACCTTGCAGGAAAATTTGGCATGGTGGAATAGAAGAATAATTTTTCCATGTCATTCTGGTCCAAATCGATTCTAATCATTGCTCTCGTTTTCCGAAGAACATTTATTGTCATGCACGTTCTTTTTTCATTCCTTTCTTTTATGTTGTACAAATCTCCCATCCTGTCAGCAACAATATTCACTCTACCATTTTTATCTTTCACAACAGAAATTTTCTTCTTGGAAGTAACTTCGTGATCTGTATCCGTTATCATTGAGAAGGACATAAGGTCTGTACGAAGATCAGGTACAAATAGTGTATTTTCTAAGCGTATACTTTTTGCTGTTTTCCCGCCTGGATCCACTATTCTAACAGTACCTTTCGATCTAACGTCAGTAGTTGTATCACTAGCGAGGTGTAGTTTCTTATCTTGCATGTTTTCGAAATTTATAAAAATATTTTCTTCCTCACATAGATGCGAAGTGCATCCAATATCAAGGCACCACTTTTCCTTCTTTGAGTCGATTCCTGCACCAAGCGCAATGGATTCTTCTGCTCAAGCCAGAAAAGCTTGATACTCTGCAGCTATGTTACAAGTTCTTTTGTATTGATGGCTCTGAAACTTATATGGCTTTTAAAAATCACTTTCCTGAGCTTTTTGTTTCCTGATGACGATTTCATCAAGGATTTTCCGCTTTAGAGTTTCTAGATCTGGTGATTGAGTCCGAGCAACGATGGCACATTGATGATTATTGCAGCTTTCAGAAAGACTGAGTAAAAGCATGCTTGATTGTTGCTGATTTCCAATTTAAAAATCTAATGCAGGTATAATCGGAAATATATTGGCTCAGAATGTGGCGACGGTATGCTAAAGTGGGAATTACATCGTCTTGGCGCGCTAAAATGAAATCCTTCGTACCCGGATCCGGGTGATTTGGAAGCTTTTGTGCATCCTCTTGTCGAAGATCTGTTCGTGGAAGTTTTTCACTGGCGTTTTCTCGATCTGGTCTTCAGGAGTAAGTACCAATGCTTTGTAGAGAAAAGTAGCTTTGCTTACTTCTTCGCATTTCCTGATCATTTTAAGAAGTGGGTCTCGTCCATTTGCGACTATATGTGCTGTACCCAGAATAATGATGTTATGAAGGCATTCAAGATTAATTATTCCGCGACTACTTTAACGGCGTGAGATGCAGAGTCGCGGAACAGAAGACTTAAGGTGCATGCTTTTGTTCATGTGCATAACCTTTTGTGAGCGCATATCAAGGGATCTCAGCTCGCCCTTCGTCCATGGAACCACTCTAAATGAATAGCGTACTGCCGGGACGGCAAGCATATTCGTTGCAGATATTTTTTTCTGGGTGACAGTTCGTGAGACCAAATCTGTCGAATAAGACGTTTGCATATGCATTGGAGATCATTATTTATAGTAATTAAATCCTGAACGCGGCTCTGCGGCATTCCCAGGTATGTATAATTCTACCCATTGCCAATGTGTCGTTTAGCGTTTCTGCCGACAAGCTCTAGGTCTTCGAGGATTCCGTTAAGTCGTCCTTACTTTAAAAGAACCTGGGCGTATTTTTGTGACTCATACTCCATTCCAATCTCCTAAGTATACTCCTCGAATAGAAATATAAAAGTGCGAGAGATAGTTTTAGGCGGCATCAATCTCTGTATGCACCTCACTATGTGTGGATGAACCCTCAAAATTTCTAACAAACAGGTGATAAGTCTATGAGAGCTTGAATCGAATGGTTTCCGGTAGTCAATCAAGGACATCAACAGGCAGCGTTGGTAAGATGCTACGTCTTTGCAGGCACATTTATCGATAAGCAGGTTATTCCGATGTCCCGCTACACCTTTTTTTGAGCCGCGTTGTTCGTACAACTTTGGCAAAAAATTTTGTCAGAAAAATGCTATCATTCACGGCAGCTGTAAAGATCTCAAAAAGCGTGTTCAGACAAGTTATTGGTCTGTAATTCTTAGGGTCAGGCAAATTCCCCATCTCCAGAAGTTTCACCGTGCGTCCTTCCACCAGAAGGTTTTGATACTATCTGGTATTGGAACGTAATAGTTCTGCATGCCTCCTTATATTTTTTCACCTCTTCGGAAGTGATATATGGGCATTCATCCACAGGTGTTATGAAAGCACTACACAGCTTCTTAAAGCTATTTATGTTCTTTGTGTTTTCTTCTAGTAGATGCTTGACTTTATAGACTACTCTCCAAAATGCCTCGACCTCCTCTGGCTTGGGCGGGTGGTCGGCAGTAGCTAGATGGACTCAAAAGACCCCTCTCTCAGCTCTAGACTTCTGGTAGCGTCAGATGGTAACCGTATTCTGTCAGAAATATGCTGTCTGGTGATTAGCAGCTTTGACTTGTTGGGTGTGTGATGACGGATCCGTAGTTGGTGCGCAAAGTGTCGGACCATGGCCGTGAACTTCCTGCCAGATGTTATGTAGTCAATCACACACTGAATGCGGGATGCGTACTGTTTTGCTCGGTCTATTATTATGCGAAGTTGATATATATATGTTTTTTAGTCTGATGATCAGCTTTTGGGTTTTTTCAACGGTTTGTATTCATCAAAGTTTTCGCTGAATCATAGGTACTAAAATTGACAATCCAGAGGTTAGATTCTTCGGAAAAACCTCTATGAAGCGCGTCATCATGGTCATAAAGTCGATCTCCCTCTATTGGATGTCTGTCTGCGGTTGGTCTTAGTATCGCCTCTCATTCTCTGTTATCGACTTGTTCTGGCACGGTCTCGCAGAAGTTAATGTGAAAAGTGCTAGAGCTCTGAGTGGTTCTCGCAATACAGAGCATGCATTGGCGCCATGTAATCTTGTTTTTCGGCGGCCATACTGGTATCGTAGTACTCCAACAGATTGTCCCACAATCCATCCATTCACTCCAAAGTATTGAGACTTTGCCGGTCCATCGTGTTGACTAGTGCTGCATTCGAGCGAGATGATACGAGAATCGATCGATCATTTTCTTCATCTCGGTTTGCCATTACGATACTCTAATATCGTCTCGTCTTATCCGATCGAGATTCTTAGGAAAACGATCGATCGTAACGAGATTCTCGTTTTTTACCAGCTATTTTTACAACAAAAAATTTGATTTACACACAAAATTGAGTTTTAGTGTTTTTAATACATTTCCCATCAATATTTTCATTATTATGAGACTATTAAAAACAAGTAAGCTATTTAAATTTATTTTTGTATAAGAAACTTTGCTTTTCCATATTTTTATATTTATAATGGATATTTTTGGAATACAAACTAAAATAGTAAAGAGAATGCTGAATTTTGTTTCTTCACAAATAGTTCATCCTGACAAATTAAATTAAACCAATTCGTACTATGTTGGTTCAAGGTTATTTGTAAAACAATAAAGTTCAGTAAGCATATAGGAAGACAATTTGATAGAAATAATTTTTCATTAAATTGAATTAGGTATTGAGATATTTTTAATATTTGATTCGTATTTTACAATTGATTGTGCCTAGTAATGTTCATAATTCAAATGTGGTGATCATTATTAATCTCTGAATGTCGTGCAACGATAAAAGATGATAACTATTGCAATCATCAACAATATCGTAAATAAAACGCCATCCTAGGCTCTTATATTTATTTTTTCAAAATATCTACATAGAGCTGGTCTCAATAAAATTCTTTTACAGAGAAAAGATGTTATTTATTATTATTAGTATTATTATTATTATCTATTAACGTTTTACCATTATTTTATTATGTCAACAATTTAAAATACACTAATTGCTAATTTTAGAATTTTCCAAGATTTGTAGGTACATTAATCAATTTATTAAAAAAAGTGTTTATTAAATAAGTTACCTTTACATTGAGAGAGCAGTTTTATGTAACTCCTATACGTATTTCAGTTGAAAGTTACTGTGATCTGAGAGAAATATATCATATTAAAGTGATAAAGACCTTATCATCAAGAATAGATATTAAATATCTAATTATATTGATTATTATGCAATGCTTCTAGATTATCAGTGTCAGGTTTAAAAAAAAATGTCTGTTAGCTCTTCTATTATTGAACTATTAATTGTTCAGTGTTTCTCAAAAGTACTTATACTGTATTACAGTATTAGTACAAAAGTACTAATACTGTATAAGAAAGGGAATATAGATAGGCAGGAAAATTATAGAGGGATTACGCTAATGAATACGGCGTATAAAGTATACGCGATGGTGGTGGCAGAGAGACTGCGGAAGGATGTCGAAGGGAAAGGAATATTGCCGGAGACGCAGGCGGGATTTAGAGCAGGTAGGAGTACTATCGACAATATTTACGTGCTGCAGCTCGTGGTGGATAGAGAATTAGCGAAGAAGGGGACGAGAGTGTACGCGTTTTTTATGGATCTCGAAGGCGCGTTTCCGTCGGTGGATAGGGGGAAGTTGTGGGAGGCGATGGAGGATAGGGGAGTAGAGAGAGGCCTAATTGAAAGGGTAAGGAAGATATATGAAGAGACCAAAGACAAGGTAAGAGGAGGGGAGGGGATTTCGGAGGGATTCTGGATGGATAGGGGGTTAAGGCAAGGGTGTCCACTCAGCCCAACGCTTTTTGCGATTTTAATTGCGGATATGGAGAGTAAGCTGGAGGTCGGGGTGGTAGGAGGAGTCAGGACAGGAGGGGTTAGAATTTGGTCACTAGCGTATGCAGATGACATAGTGTTGCTGGACAGCAGCGAGGAGGCCTTAAAGGAGATGATGAAGAGGTTGAGAAGATACCTGGATAAAAAGGGGTTAGAGCTGAATGCGGAAAAGTCCAAGGTTATGGTGTTCAGAAAAGGAGAGGGAAGGGATAAGGGAAGGGAGTGGAAGCGGAAGGGAAAGGAGGTGCAGGAGGTGAGAGAGTTTGTTTACCTGGGCTTCCTGTTTCGAAGGAATGAGGGAGTGGATGGTCACATAAAAGAGAGAGTGAGGAGGGCAAATGTGGTGATGAGGCAGGTGTGGGGGTTGGGAAAGAAGTTATTCACAGATGATTTTGGAACGAGAATGAAATTGTTTGATTCACTAGTGATGACTGTGCTATTGTATGGGGTAAAGGTGTGGGGGTGGAAGGAAAGTGAAAAGGTGAATAGAACGCAGGAGAGGTATGTAAAGTGGACCCTGAGTTTGGCAAGGAACACGCCTAATTATATTGTGAGGAGGGAGACGGGGAGAACGAGTGTAGGGGTTCTAGCAGGGAGCTGGGCGTGTAAATATTCGGAGAAATTTTTGGAAGAGGGGGGAAGTAGGCTGGTTAGGGAGTGTTGGTGGGAGAAGGAGAACAGAGGAGGGTGTGGGAAGATGGAGGCTGAGAGGGAAAGGTACTTTAGAATGAATGGACTGCAGATGGATGAAGTGAAAAGGATGCACGAGGAAGGAAGCAAGGTTTATGACTTGGTTAAGAAGAACGACATGGAGAGAGAGAAGACAGAAGGGGAAGAGAGAATAAGAGAGTCAAGATTTAACGGGAACTATGTGTGGATTATGCCAAGGGCAAGAGCGCAATATTTGTGTGAGAAAGGAGAGAAAGGAAGTCAGGAGCTTATAGCGAGGATGAGGTGTGGGTGTATGTAGGGTTTCAATTGGTTCTGGCTCTCTCCGGAGAAGAGGATGTGTGAACTGTGTGGAAAGGTGGATGCAACAGTGGAGCACTGGTTGGAGGAGTGCGTGGAGATGGAAAGAAGTGAGATAAGCATGGATGTATTGTTGCATGAAAAGGGGGGAAAAAGGGCAGTAGCATGGGTGAAGGGAGTATTGGGTAAAATGGAGATGAAGAGAAGGAAGAAGGAAGAGGAATGGAGACGGAAAGATTGTAAATAGGAGAGAAGGTAGATATAAGTAACATGTAAATATTGTAAATAGTAGATAAGTAGTAGGTATTAGAGCGAAAACAGAGGTTGGCAAGGCGATTAGAGCGTGCGGCTTAGAGATAAGGAATGGATGGATGTTAGTTTTTGAGGGTTAGTTTTAAGATAATTCTGTAAAAATGGATGTGTAAGCAAGTCAATTTCTTAAGGCCAGCAGGCTGAAAAATAAACGTTTATCTATCTAACTATTACCATCGTTTATATATTCTATTTATTATCTCACGATGCTACAGTTTTATCATGGTAATGGATAAAAAACGTTTGAATATAGGAATCAAAACTAGAAAATATTTTATCGTGTGTGAATATGAAAGAATGTATGAATTTTTACTATTTGTAATACTGTTACTCGTTAATGAATCTTCTGTATATGAAGAATGTATACAAAATATGTAATGAATACATCCCCACGAATATCATATGCATTTTTTATTGTACATAAACATATTACTTTCAGGCCTGTTTTTTTTTATGGACCTATCATTTGTAAAACAGATCAAAAACTTTGAGGTTTACTTCCTAAAACCACAAATTTATTTCAGACGTATTCAGGTGTTACGAGCCGACAATTACCCCCACTCCACGCCTAATTAGCATACATAAAGCGCCGCCTCTCTGAGGAGTTTAGTTCTAGACCTGTACTCATAATCGCAAATAAAGCGCTCGAAGTCAGAGATTGACTTCGAGCTTACACAAAAAAGTCAACTAAGCATTTTTACGCGTAAAATTTTGGCGATCCTGCCAGGATTGCATTTTCGATTTCAGTATCCACGGATACGATAGGGAAATCCTATAAAAGCAATTCTTGTGACGAATCCTGGAAAGGAATTCTACGGAATTCATTTAAGACGAGAAATGACAGAATTTTACGAAATTCACTTGAACTCCGGATCTACCTACGGGTCACCCGATATCCTGAAAAGTAGGAAAACGTTAGCTAAAAATAGTGGGTGAATTGAGTAGCCGCTATACAACGTAAAGTCACTGTTTTTCCGAAATTCAAAAATTGAACGAGGCCCGCAATCAGGCGGAAGACGCATCTGCGTAACAACGCTTGGAAGACCGACGACAAGTCATCGGCCAACGCCCAAATCTAGGTTAACAACGAGGAACTCCACGGACTCCCAGCTGCCAACCAGAAAGGATCAAGCTATCCAGCGAATTTAGAAAGAGTAAGCATTGAAATAAAAAACAAAAGCAAATCGTATCGAATTGCAAAGAGAATAAGTCCTCCTTGCTGGCTGAGGAAGGAGACTAACGTGAAATCAAAGTTAATTTCACGTTAAGCGAGGCGAAGTTTTGCAATTCCGGTAAAGTATACTCCTGGTGCTCCGAAGCACTGCCTTTCCTCAACAATAATAGAAACCATTACTTTGGAATCAGAGAAATTGTAATAGACGATATCCTTGCATTCCACTGTAATAAAAGACTAAACATCCGAAGCGAGCGATAACCGCGCGTATCAGATAACAAGAGCGAGACCGATATTTTACGCTGGCATACGCAAAGTATCGAGATAACAGCGGTGTAACTTACGCGATGACGATACTGACGAGACTTCTGATTCATCACACGATCTGATTCCTTTATTCCTTACGGCAATGACCTCTCCCAACAATACTCAACCCACGTCGAGGGCACAATCTCCAACGCACACAGCACCGGATTCTTTATTAACTCTGGATCCCATTCAGCAATTGCGATTGGAAATGCAAGCGTTGAGACTCGAGAATTCCAGAATGAAGGAAGAACTCGCTACACTCAACGATGAAAATTACGACAGGAGACGGGAAATTAAACAAGTTGCAAAAAATACAGCACTTACAACAGACGACGATTCGGACCCTGACGCTCAAAAAACTGAAGTCCCTAGACGCGGAATAATAAACCAGCTCCCACGATCCACCGAGCTTCCGATATTAGAAATTAGGCAGTCAACCTCTCAGCAAACTGCATTTACGAATCCAGCACTGTCAAGAAATATGTCAACGGAACGACCCAATGAGCTGCCCACTAGAACAGCCCCTATAATCACTCCCCTAGCACCAGCAAAGGATATGATAAGAAAGATTAAAATCCTTAATGGAACTAACGATGCCGGTATCCACGAATGGATAAAAAGCTTAAAAATAGCTCGTTTACGCTGTGACAATCAAGACCTACTTCTTGATTTTGTAATAGCTGAAAAAATTAGAGACAACGCCGAACAAGCCATACGACACATCTCAATACGAAGTTACGACGAATTATACTCAGCTTTAGAAACTAACCTCGGAATACAAAGCTCAACTGAATTGTGCAGAGCTAAATTGGACGCAATTAGACAAGGAGGAACCACGGTTCAAACTTTTAGCCTCATTTTCAGAGATGCCTATAAGGACCTTGTGTACACGGTACAAGCAGAATGCCCTTCCGGAGCGAAAAGGAAAATGGCCCTAGAGATAGAAGAGAATAGCGCGATCAAAAGATTCATAATGAATTTAAGATACGATATTTCATCACAGGTTAGACCAATGAAACCTACCACACTAACAGAAGCCCTGCAAGAAGCACTGGAAGCAGAAGCTTGGCAACGAGAAAAAAATAAAGATAGAATACTTAGACAAAGCGAAGTGCCTAGACAACCTACTAAATTCCAACCCCGCCCGATAACAACTAGACCTTCAACAAATACCACACCCCAACAGGCGAGAGTACCAAACTCGAATTCCCCACTAAGCGAAAGATTAAAGACGTCCTGCCACAAGTGCGGAAAACCTGGTCATTTTGCATCCCAATGTTATTCAAAACCTCAAAATTTTCAACTGGGACAGTTCCAAAAAAGACCACCGGAAGTAAAAACTATTCAAGAACAACAGGAACCCCAAGAACAATGTTTACAAGGGGAGGAGATGACAAAGGAGGAAATCCAGGAGCACATAAATTACGAGGACCAAGCAGAATATCTAAATTATCCGGAAGATTACAATCAATACATGGAAGAAGAAGAAGCGATGGATCAATATACAAATTATTAGTAGATAGCGGAGCAGCAATCAACATAATTAAGAGAAACCATTTACAGCCCGACCAAGAAACCTTCAAGTTTCATAAAAAATTCTCAATAGGAGACGATCACCATGAAAGTACGGAAGCCACTTATCTGCAGTATTTTGGAAAAAAACAACTTTTCCACATATAGGAAGAAAACTTCCCATTATTAGAAGATGGAATAATAGGATTGTCATTCTTCCACAAATACCCCAGATATGCTATCACAAAAACTGATTTGATAATCGACAAATGGAAACTACCATTGCATTTTGAGGGAGACTACCTACCCGGAAACTCAACAAAAATCTGTAAAATCAAAGTACCCGACGAAGAAAATCAAATAATTTGGATAGAAGACCAAAAAGAAATTCCTGATGGGCTATACACGATATACAATAATAAGGTAGAAATACCATATTATAACTATTCCCAGAAACCCATAAAAATACCAGAGGAAATTAAATTCAGCAGAATTATGTCTGTAAGATCACGAGACGTAGATCTTGTTCAAAAAGAGGGTGATTACCCTTCAAACTGCTTCAAACGATTGGAAAAACTCCAAAATTGCCTGAACCTAAAACATATTGAACCAAAAATTAGAGAACGGATAAAAGAAATCGTGACTCAATACTCAGAAGTCTTTACTTTAGATGGAGACCCCCTTCTCTGTACAAATCTAACCGAACATGAAATAATCTTGAACTCTGGAAAAATTATCAACTTAAGATCCCATAAACTACCGGAAAAACACAAGGAATTCGCACTTAACGAAACAAGTGAATTACTGAAAAAAGGTATAATAAGAGGGTCCCAATCACCTTTCAATTCACCACTATGGATAGTCCCTAAAAAAGAAGGAAAGCTTAGAATGGTAGCAGATTATCGTCAGATTAATAAAGACACCGATCAGGATGCATACCCTCTCCCGGTAATAGACGATATTCTCGACCAGTTAGGAAATGCAAAGTTTTTCTCAAGCTTCGACCTTAGTTCAGGATTCCACCAAATCCCCCTGAAGGAAGAGTGCAAAAAATATACAGCATTCTCTACTATACAAGGGAATTTTGAATATAATAGGATGCCATTTGGTCTAAAAAACGCACCCGCTACCTTCCAACGTATGATGGACAATGCGTTCAGAGGACCAATTGGGAAAGAATGTTTCGTTTACATTGACGATATTGTAATATTTGGAAAAACATTAGAAGAACATAACAAAAATCCGCAGAAGGAGTTAAGCCAAACCCTATTAAGATCAAAGCAATCCAAGAATTCAAGCAGCTGAAAACACCTAAAGACGTGCAATCATTCTTAGGATTAGCCGGATATTATAGGAAGTTTATAAAGAACTTTTCATGTATAGCTAGACCACTCACCAGGTTAACTCAAAAGGACACAATTTTTGATTGGACTCCAAAGTGTGAAGAAGCATTTGAAAAATTGAAAAACGCATTAACAACATCACCAGTATTGAGATTCCCCGATTTTAGGGAAGTATTCACTCTAACAACCGACGCATCGAATCAAGGATTAGGCGCAGTGCTATCCCAGGCCGGACATCCTTGCTTATTTATCAGCAGAACCCTTGATAAAGCAGAAGAAAATTACTGCACCTCAGAAAAAGAACTCTTAGCTATAGTATGGGCAATGAAAAGGTTACGTCAATACTTGCTAGGAAACAAGTTTAAAATCCGAACTGATCACAAAGCTATCATTTGGTTACACAATGTGAAAGACCCTAGCTCGCGACTCTTACGATGGCGATTACGGCTAGAGGAATATAAGTATGTAATAGAATATGTTAAAGGAAAGGAGAACAAAGTAGCAGACTGCTTATCCAGACTATTTCCAATCCACACCAACGACATTCTACAACAAGCGCTAGACGGAATAGATTTGACTACCGACGATGAGCTATCAGACAGCGAAATTTTGGGTACACCGGTTAAACGCCCCACTATCATCCAGGACGAAATACCACAAGAAAGAATTGAAATCCCATTCAGAAGAATGTGCGAATCAGTAGCAAGTGACGACGATCCCAATAATTCATCTGGATCCGAAACACCTCAACAAAATGAACTTTACAACGATTTTATGACATGGCGATTGAACCCAACGCAAGGAAAATTAAGAACAAAACCCAACGCCGTCGGAAAACTCTGGAAAGTAATAAATAAAGAAGACATGCCAAAATATAATGAAGAGGATTGGTTACGGAAACTAGGCTGGTTCATCGATGAAACTATGAGCAAAAAACTGACATTGATAAGATTTATGTTCGGTGACCCACTATTTACACCAATAGAAAAGGAACTGATACAGGAAATGATGGAATACCTATCTAACTTGTATCCCCACTTAGGATTTCATCTATGCTTCAACAATACCCGAGAATTAACGAAAGAAGAAAAAACTAATATCGTTAAAGAAGCGCATGCGGAGCATCTTGGGGAAAAGAATACCATTGAAAAAGCGAAGAAAATAGGACAATGGATAGGTATGGATGAAGACATTAAAAAGTACGTCAAAACATGCCCCATCTGTCAACTCCAAAAAACTACAAGAATTAAGAACCAAGCTGAGGGGATTATACAAGACATTCCTCTGAAACTCAATGAAAAAATAGCCCTAGATATATACGGCCCATTACCCGAAACAGTAAAAGGTAACAAATATATTTTGAGCCTACAAGATAGATTAACCCGGTATACGGTGTTAATCCCGATGGCTGATGAGACAACTAGTTCAATAATAGAAGGGCTGCTCGATCACTACATCTACATCTTTGGAGCACCCAAAACAATCCTAACAGACCAGGGACAAAAATTTCTATCAGAAATGATGCAACTGTTTGAAGAAGCATTACACATCAATCATGTAAAAACAACAGCTTTTCATCCGCAGTCCAACGGTAACATCGAAAGAATGCACTCCACCCTAGGGAACCTAATCAAAAGAAGCATTTCAGAAAGAAACAATGAATGGGATGACAATGTGAAATTCATTAACTTTGCAATCGACACAATGAAGAAACAAACAACAGGATTTTCACCCTTTAAACTTATGTTTGGAAGAGAAGCTAACATACCCTCATCAGTAGCGTGTTCACCAACCCTGACGTATCCGGAACTAGTGAGAAAGTGGAGAAAGAAACACGAAGACAACCTACGAAGGGCTAGAGAAAGAATAAAAATAGAAACAGAAAAAACGAAGAAAAGACTCGACGAAAATATCACTTACAAATACCCCCTATACAAACCAGGAGACACAGTAAAAATCATTAAAAATACTAAGTCTGACAAACTAGACCCCTCTTGGAAAGGCCCTTTTGAAATTATTGACTACTTAGACAATAATAATTTACGAATAAGAAATAAGGACAAAATTATCCGAATTCATATAAATTAGACAACGCCCTATTTCACAGACGATAATGACACCCTTCTGGACCCTCCTGCTGGCCCTAGCACCGATCATCAGTGCTAACTATACCCTCGAAAAAATTCAAGGGAACGTCTACATCGAGGAAATCTCTAAAGTACACTTGTTTCATGAAAAGTGGAAAATGGTTATAGCTATCAATATGACATCCACCGAAAACCGGATTAAAGCCATCGACACCACCGTTACTATGGCAGAACTAGCCTGTAACAAGAAATGCACACCTTATTATGAACTCCAATTGGTTAGGAACCGCTACAATAGACTAACTAGTAAAAACAATATCCTGCACAAGTTATTAGGCAAACAACGTCAAAAAAGAGGATTAGCGAATTTTGTGGGTGATATATCCAAAACTCTGTTCGGAACATTGAGCGAATCCGGCCTGAAACAAATTAACACCGAATTCGACACAATGTATACAGATAACAAAAACATAGCTGGCATCCTTTCAAATCACACAAAACGACTTAAATTAATCTTAGACTCCTCGTCAACAGACCATAAATGGATAACTGCCAAGGAAAATACCGACAGACGGTTTGTAAAAAACCTCACTTTCGTACTAAATGCTGCAACAAATAATAGTTTTGTCAACTCAAAATTAGTATTAGCAGCAATACTATTAGATGAAACAAACAAGGATATTGAAACAGCGATCAGCGCCATAAACGACGGAAAGCATGGGATAATACACCCCCAAATTTTAACACCAAAGATGTTGAAAGAAACCATAAAAGAACTGGAGACAACTCAACGTACGCGCTACCATCTTGACAATGAAGAAGAAAACTACCAGCACATCATAGACATCAGTACCCTCTCCGTAGCAGTAATCCAAGGCCTATTTACATACATACTGGAGATACCGGTAATTGAGAAAGAAGAAGGTTCCTTGCAAAGAATAGTCCCTATCCCTATACAAGTAAACAAAGTCCACATATCAATAGTCCCTGAATATGACATGATCATTAAATACAGAGACTCTTACGTGCCCACCGACAGACAGACCATTGATAAATGTAAACAGAACGATGTATATAAAATATGTAGAAGAAAGCAACCTAATGTCAAGTTAATAGATAGCGAATCTTGCGAAGCCAGTTTACTTAGAAGATACTCAGAAAGCAAATGTAATCAGTCACCTTACCTGCTACACAAGGAAACTTTTATACCCATAATAAATGGTTATATTATAGTACCCTCCAAACCATTAGAAGACATAAGTTGCGAAGGTTCAGTTAAAACAGAAAAAATTTCCGAACCCCAAAAAATTACAGGATTTGGATGCAAAGTGTATAACAGCTACGATACCCTGGAATTAGAAAAATCATATGAAACTCATATGACACAATGGCTAAATGTAACATACGAGATAAATTTTGAACAAAAAGACATCGACAGCTTAGAACAAAAATTAGTACAACTTCTAAAACAAATATCACACGAAGAACTTAAGCAAGCCAGAAGTAGCCTAGACGACACTGAAAATATCTTACATACTATTGCCACCCACAGAAGGCTCAGTACTTGGAAAGAAAATAGTTTAGAATGGTTACAATATTTAGGTTACGCTGCATTAGGACTAGGAACTCTGTATACTTTAGGTAAATTAGGCATCCTCGATTGCATAAAGGAATGCTTTCCGAAAACAATCAAATTATTCAGTAATAGAAATAAAGTAATCCACCAATCCCATATTGTAACGTACCAAACCCAACCAACTCCCGAATCATTGTGAAACTACGAAACATGTAGCATAGTTCAAAAAACCAAACCTTTGAAGATAAAAAACAAAACTTAGAGACTAAGTTCAGTCTAAAAAGGGGGTTGTTACGAGCCGACAATTACCCCCACTCTACGCCTAATTAGCATATATAAAGCGCCGCCTCTCTGAGGAGTTTAGTTCTAGACCTGTACTCATAATCGCAAATAAAGCGCTCGAAGTCAGAGATTGACTTCGAGCTTACACAAAAAAGTCACCTAAGCATTTTTACGCGTAATACAGGTATAAATTCATATATAATTTTACCTTGACCTTTTATTTATTATAAATACATGCTCAAAGGTTTTCTCCTATTTTTCCCCTGTTCAATAATTCCTCTGTTTACTGGCTCTAAGTGGTAAGTATTAAAAGTTAAAGCATTTCAGATACAATAATGTAAATTTAATGAAATATATGATAGTTTCGAATAGCAAATGCTAAAAAATTGAGTCTATTGCAACACCAAGTGACTTCAGAAACGAATAATTTAAAATGTTGAAGTATTCAAAATTGGTTAAATTCAATTTAAAAAGGAGACAAAAAGCGTATAGTGTGAATGCGTTCAACATCAACGCAAAACGAGAAAGCAATAACCAGATTATCTTTCGTGCAGAATACATGTCAAGGCGTTTCAAATTTTCGCGCGGCAGTCTTCGCAAAAAGTCCTACATAAATTTTATACTTTTTAAAATTATAGTTGAACGTGTGAACTGAAATAAAATTTTTTGAAAATGCACTACCGTTCTCTCCCCTTACCCCTCCGCCCTTCTCCTAGATTTCAAATTCCACATATGGCCTGGACCTGTTCCACCGCCCCTGATCGATGGATAAATAACTACTGAAAACTATCCAAGTTTAAAGAAAAGAGCGTCTGCAACATTTCACTGGAATAATCAGTAGGTTCTAGAAGGTGTTAGATAAAAGCACTTGAATCATATAAAACAAGTAATTCTGGAGCCGCAAATTTGTCTCCGTCATTTCTTCTTATAAGTTCAGTCAGTTTTCCGTCGGTCCTATCTACCGTAGTCTCGTTGCAATTTCAAGCAAGTGTCTGAATTTTCCAACCTGTCCTCCAAAGTGTTGTGAGGGTGCTGGCAACCCTATTCATATACCTAGACTTAGTACTGTGTATTCCAAAACATTAGAAGCAGCGATCCTCAACTCCCCCGCGAAAAACTCTTGTGAAATTCAACCAATAATGGCGATTTCCAAAGGTGCTTTTACACCTCTGCATGCATGCACGCGCGTAAGCATGCATTTGCAAGCAGTCATTCCAACATTCGATAAATCTAGTGATCCCGTGTGGAAACTGCCCAGCTTGGCCTCTTTTAATTCGTGGCCCTCTAGAGGCCCCACAAAGGCGGCCCACTGTGGAAACGCCCAGCTGGGCCCTCGCAGGGGCCTACATGTCTGCCCCTTTATGTTTTTCTACAAAAAATTCAAAGTCCAATCACCAAGGAAAACAAAAAAACTTCAAAAATTAGTCCAAAAACAATGATTAAATTATTAGAAAAAATCCAAAAAAATATTTTTATCATAATCTTGTTTACCTTCTTTGGGATTGTCGAACACATAGAAACATTCTCCGTTATGCAGCTAAATTCTAAAGCCAAAAATGACTGAATACAAAGGTTAGGTTTTTATAAAATTTTCACAAAAAAATGGTTGCTGACCATTGTTTTGATCACGTCAAAAACATTAAAACGTTGAAAGGCCAGCTAATACTGCGGATCGCGGACTCATACACATTAGGAGGATTAGAGCAAAGATATATTAGAGTGTTCAGAATACCGATCAGTCACCTATGACTATGATCACCGATCAGCTGTCATACAGTGCGGACTGCAGTCAGCTGGTTACCTAACCTGTAAAGTTTGAGAGATACTAGTGAGGTACGTGGCGAGGGTGCTCAGAAAGAATGACATTCAGAGGTCCCAATTGCGCTTTTTCAAGTCAAAAATGTTGATGGTCTGTTATGGTGAATGAGAAGTAGTGATTCTTCGAAAGAAAACATGGATAAGAAAAATTTAAATAAAATTAGATGTGAAAAATATCGATCAGGCCAAAAAGGCTATATTTACAGTTCATAGTATTAAATTTTGATAACAAATAATAACTTTTTTACAATTAGGAATGTAATGTATGAACAATTGGCATTCTGAAAATGTCACCAGTTTATTTTTTATAGTTTTCTTTTGTTTTGAGTATACTAATTTTAGTGTAGAAATATTTCAATTGATTATAATTCAATTCTATAAATAATGATTCGGAGGAAATATACATTTCAATTGTAATTTCGCGCCAAATTCCGCAGTCATTCCTGTCATCTCATTGGCTGGCTGGATTCTCGAACCGGTTCGATTCCGGGTGTTACGTTCCGTTCCATGGTCCAATGATTCCCTTCGACACCACTTCGCGTTCGCCTTCTCTCCACGTGGTGCTTTTGAGGTTAAAACAACCAATTCGTATTATTTCTATTTAAAAATAGTGAATAAACGCCATTCACGATGAGGCCTCCCCTATTATTAATCCTACGCAAACGTTTTCTGAAACTGCAATGTATCGATGTTTGGTTGGTAAGATTTCATGTAAAAAATATCTAGCTTCGTTCAGTATTAATATTGTCATAGTATTATTTATCAAATCTAAATATTCTTATTATTTTTATAGCCGCATTAAAATTACTACATGTGAATAAGGAGGGGAAGGACCTTACCGGAAAAGCATTTTCTACAGACGTAGGAACTGTGCTTAGAGGTTCGAAAGATTGGGATGGAGGCAGAAAGATAAGATCAAAAAGTTCGAACGCCATCATTATAATAGCAGCTTTTGTTTAAAAAAATAAGAATGGTATTCAGAGTCATTACCGATTTCAAAACATTAACTAAATATTATATACAAAGCGTCTTCAATCAAAAGTAATAAGTATGAAATAAAATTCTTATTTTGCACTTATTACTTTTGGCAAAAGACGTTTTGTAGATAATAATATGTTAATTTTGTAGAACCGCTAATGATTTTGAATTGAGCTCAATTTAAAAAAATTTAAAAATGCTCTTGCAGGGCAATAAAGGGGAAAACTACTTTAGGGCCTATGTGGGCCTTATATGGGGCTTCGCTGGGCACTACAGAGGGCCACCTCATTGGCCCTCCGTGGGCAGCCTATATGGGGCCTTCGAAGGTGAGCATGTCGAAACTATGTGGGCCCTTCGTTGTTTGCCAACGTAGGGCCAACGTAGTAAAAGGGCAAATTACGATGGCCCTCGCAGGGGCCAACTAAAAATTTCCACACGGGATATTGTACTAATTCTCGTAATAATTTACATTAGAAGAAAATGACTAAAAGATAACTGACATATTAGTAGATTTATTGGAGGTTGAAATGACCGCTTGCGATTGCATGCGTACGCGCGAGCATGCATGCATAGATGTAAAAGCACCGTAACGCAGTCAGCCAGTTTTTCTCCGAGACGCGTTAGAAGTCATACCGGTTTTTGACGGTCGAAGTGTACTTTTACCCCATTCCATAGAAGCTTGTGAAGAAGCAAAAACTGATGTAACCTTCTGTAGTATTATTGGCATAAAACCTTAATAAAATGATTCGTAGTGGGATTGTCATTGAAACACGAAGAAGCATATACGGGATGAGTTTCGAAAGGTTCGATGAATTAATTTTACGATTAAAGAAAATTGATTTACCTTCAAAAACGGGCTACCAACATCAGGGAGAACTTGGGAATACTTTATGTGGAAAAAAGAGATCTTATGCTACTTGCATACAAAAAGTAGCTGATCAAATAATCGCTTGCCACACTATTAGTAATGATGGTATGTTAGATGAGATCTTTAAAGTACTTCAAACGAGTCACTTTTGAGAATAATTAATAATACGGCTACAAGAGTGAATTGTTTGATGCACTATTTTTACCACCCAAGCTGAAAATTCCTGTACTATTAGTAACGATGGTATGTTAGATGAGATCTTTAAAGTGCTTCAAACGAGTCAGTTTTGAGAATAATTAAAAATACGGCTACAAGAAATAATTGTTTGATGCATTATTTTCACCAACCCAGCTGAAAATTCCTTTACAGGAATCTTTGCAGGGACCTGACAGGTTCCTGTACAGGAACGTACGCAGGTTCCTGGTATACCTGTTACTGCCGCGGATCCTGCGAGGGAAGTTGCGCACGTTCCTGTACAGCAGGGGTCTCCACAATCCACAGGTGTAGCGTGACCCAGGATCGCACGACCTTTTTCAAGATTTACAATTTTTTCGAAGGAAAATTAAGAGAAAAATTATGACCTCTCGGAAAAAAATCCCTGTTGGAAGGGCTCAGTTCTGAAATTTGAACATGGTGGACCCTTTCTTTCAAAGGGTTCCAAGCGGCTCGAAACAGGTAATGGATTTTGACAGTTCTGGGTCAGAGCTGAGTAGATCCGACCTACTGGCCTGGGATCCCTAGTGGATACAGGATCTACGTTTGGAGACCCCTCATGTAGAGGAACCGGGGTATTCAAATAATTTTGACGGTTCCTGCATTATCATGGATGTTGCTGCAAGAAATTCCCTAGGGAGTATCCTGTACAGGTTCCTGTGCAAGTGGGACACATTTGCAAAAAGTATTTATGAAGGATCCTGTACAGGTTCCTGAGCAGGTGGGACACTCACAATATATGTATATATATACAGGGTGTTCCACCACCTATGAACATGCCGGTACTGGGTGATAGAGGACAAAAAAAGTAACAGAAAAGTCCTGTGGCAAAATTTGATCTGGGCCTTAGTTTGGGCACAGTAGAGCTTCAAAGTTGGGCATAATGAACCAATCAGAATCGAGCTTTGGCAACCACTTGTTTACCTCATAAGTGTTAAGATAGTGTGCGTGCTGGCGGTTCACTTCAGCTCCCGCAAAAATTTCACATCGTTGATCTTTGATTGTTTCTACAAGACGCAAAATTCAAGCCTTTAAATTTTTTTAAATTCTTAGTTGTTCTTGCAAACGTTTATTACCGTCCTTAAAATAACATAACATTTGCTCAACCTAAAAAAGATGAATTTCAATTTAATACAGAACTTTCATGACATTTCATGTAAGAAAACCAACAAAGATGTTTAAAATTCAGAAGAGCAAACGAACTTTTGTTCTTCAGAATTAATCTACAAGTCTAAGATAAGAAAAAACGTTTTAAACCTGAAAAAGAAATTCTCAGTGATTCGTCGCAGAAATTTTGTTACATTTTTGTTGTAAAAACAACAAAGTAACTTAAAACTTGAAGAAACAAAACAAACTTCTGTTATTGAAAATTAATTAACAAGTCTATGATAAGTAATTCTTTCCGATTAGTTACAACATTTTTTGTGACATTCATTGTAACAAATAAAAAAAAATGGGAAATCCAAACAAACTTTTGATCTTTAAAATTAACCAACAAGTCTAAGATAAGAAAATACATTTTTAGCATCAAAAGTAATTCTTTTGCATGCGATGCAAATTTTTTATTACATTTATTGCTACAAAAAAAAATAAATAAATCTAAAGCTGGGAAAACAAAACGAACTTTTGTTCTTTAAAACTAACCAACAAGTCTAAAATAAGAGACACATTTTCTACCAAACGAAAGTAATTCTTTGAGATGCATAGCAAACTTTTTGTTACATTTATTGTAAGAAAACCAAAAAAAAATTGAAACCGGGAAAACCAAACAAACTTTTGTTCCAGAAAATAAATAAACAAGTCCAAGATAAGAAAACTAATTTTCAAATCCTCAAAAGTAATTCTTCGCAAATCTCTACGCAATTTTTGTTACATTTAATGTAACAAAACTAAACAAATAATGTAAAGCTCTGGATACGAAACGAACTTTTGTTTTTTTTAAATAATCAACTAGTTTAAAAATCGAAAACACATTTTGAACCTCCAAAAAAATTCTTTGCTATTTTTTGCATAAATTCTGTTACATTAATTGTAATAAAGTTAATAATAATTAAAGTTGGGAAATCCAAAAGAACTTTTGTTCTTTAAACTTAACCATCAATGGTGAAATCAAAAGACACATTTTGTTCCCACAAAAGTAATTTTTTGGATTCATTGTAAAATTTTTTTACATTTACTTGAACGAAACTAAAAAAAATTTAAAGCTCGGGAAACGAAACGATCTTCAGTTCTTTAAAAATAATCAACAAGTTGAAAATAAAAAAGTACATTTTGAGCCCCTGAAAGTAATTCTTTGAGATTCTTTTCATAGATTATGTTACCTTAATTGTAACGAAGTTAAAAATAATTAAACATGGCAAATTCGAACGGACTTTTGTTCTTTAAAAATAATCAACAAGTTTACAATGAAAAAAGTTATTTGAAACCCCCAAAAGTAATTCTTAGCGATTTCTTTCATAAATTCTGTTACATTAATTGTATCAAAGTGATTTTTGGGATTCATTGTAAAATTTTTGTTGCATTTAATGTAACGAAGCTAAAAAAAATTTAAAGGTCGTGATACGAAACAATCTTTAATTCTTTAAAAATAACCAACAATTTTTTTGCATTTAATTTAGCAAAAAGAATAAAGAAATGTAAAGTGGTTTTAATTTTTTTTTTTTTTATTTCTGGCATAAACCAAGCGACCTTTCGTTCTTAACAATAAATCAACAATTATAAGAATAAGATAAAATACATTTTGAATCCCCAAAGTTAATTCTTTGCGAATCGTTGAAAAATTATTGTTACATTTAATGTTTACAAACCCAATAAAAAAATTAAGAACTCGGAAAATGAAACAACCTTTTTTTCTTTCAATTTAATCATAAATAATAAAATAATCTAAAGCCCGGGAAACGAAACGAACTTTTGTTTTTATAAATTAACCAACAAGTACAAAATAAAATAACATATTTAGAACCGCTAAGAGTTCTCCATTCATTGCAAAATTTCTGTTACATTCATTGTAACAAAATAAAGAAAATTATAGCATGGTTAAACGAAACGTACTTTCGTTCTTGAAATTAAATAAAAAAGTCTAAGATGAAAATACATTTTGAACACCCAAAAGTAATTCTTAAAGTAGTTTGATTTCAAGATTTCCTAAGTTCTTGATACTTAGCCACTTTAAATAAATTTTATCTTCGTCAACTTCTACATAATTTTTATCTTATTTAATGTTCATCTTTTATCGTTATATCCTTTTTTGTGTTATTGTTATTTAATTGTACTTATTTTTTGTATTTATTTTGTTCATTAAATTTTTTTTGCAACATCAATGTGTTGCACAGAATTTATTTGCGTTTTTAAAAGGAGTTTTCTTATCTTTAGCTTGATGATTTATTTTCAAGAACGAAAGTTTGTTTGGTTTACTCAGTTTCAATTTCTTGTTGGTTTTGTTAAATAAATGTAACAACAATTTTGCAATGAATTACAAAGAATTACTCTTGGGTGTCCAAAATGTATTTTCTTATCTTCGACTTGTAGGTTATTTTTAAGGAACAAAAGTTCGTTTGGATTTTCCATGTTTAAATATTTTTAACTTTGTTACAATTAAGGTAACAGAATTTATGGAAAGAATCTCAAAGGATTACTTTCAGGGGTTCAAAATGTGATTTTTTATTCTTAACTTGTTGGTTATTTTTGAAGAAATAAAGATCCTTTCGTTTCCCGAGCTTTATATTTTTTATTAGTTTCGTTCAATTAAATGTAACAAAATTTTTACAATAAATCCCAAAAATTACTTTTGAGTGAATAAAATGTGTCTTCTAACTTCAAAGTTGTTGGTTAAGTTTAAAGAACAAAAGTTCGTTTGAATTTCCCAACTTTAATTACTTTTAACTTTGTTACAATTAATGTAACGGAATTCATGAAAAAATTGCTAAGAATTACTTTTGGGATTCCAAATCTGTTTTTTCATTGTAAGCTTCTTGATTATTTTCGAAACACAAAAGTTCGATTCGTTTCCCGAGCTTTACATTTTTTTAGTTTCTTTATTATTACAAAAAAATTGTGTAATAAGTTACAGAGAAGTACTTTTGCGGGTTTGAAGTGAGTTTTATTATCATTAACTTGATGATTTATTTTCAAAAACGAAAGTTTATTTGGTTTTCTCATATTCCATTTTTTGTTGGTTTTCTTACAATTTTTTTTACAATTTTGTTTTTGTGATAATAAATGTATCAAAAATGTTGCAACGAATCGCAAAGAATTACTTTTGGGGGTTAAAAATGTGTTTTCTCATCTTAGCATTGAGCAAATATTATGTTATTTTAAGGACGGTAATAAACACTTATGAGGCAAACAAGTGGTTGCCAAAGCTCGATTCTGATTGGTTCATTATGCCCAACCTTGAAACTTTACTGTGCCCAAACTAAGGCCCAGATCAAATTTTGCCAGAGGACTTTCCTGTTTCTTTTTTTGTCCTCTATCACCCAGTACCTGCATGTTCGTAGGTGGTGGGACACCCTGTATATATAATTTAAAATAAGAGTTAAACAATCACCACAGGGTCCCACTGACAGCAACTGCCATCTAAAAAGTGTCAATAGCCCCTAGTAGAATCGCGGTAAATCACACCTATGGCCACGTTCTCACAACCGTGAGATGGGTGGTCATAGGGCACGATAAAATCGCAACGACAGGCCGGCGAAACTCTTGTGTGTCTTAAAGATACGAAGCGACCCAAGAATAACAGCTTTCTGCATCCATTTTGCAAGTGCCTTGGCATATTTTTGTCACGCGGGTATGGCTTTAAGGTTACGAACCAGTGATACTTTCGCACTTCCGAGATCACCTATCACCAGGACAATTACTTGTATCGAATATTTTGGATACAGTCATTGCAGCTCTCTTTTAAGGTCTTGATACCTCTCCTCCTTTTCTTTCTCCTTGGCAGTGATGTTGTATTCGAACGGAGCCGAGAATTCGATCACGAATATAGTTCGTTTCTCGAAGTTTTGGAGAACGATGCCAGGCCTCGAGTGTGCAACAGAGACTACTGTCGGAAAATCGTACTTCCAGAAAATTTGGCACTTCTCGTTTTGGATAATTGATTCTATCTCCCTGGGAGCGTTCAGCAGGGTAGAATCGCGACCAACACCGTAAGAGCGACAAAGATGGTAATAAAGCACTCTTAGGGCCGCATTATGTCTATAGATATACGTCGCTCCTGCGTGGGTCTGACACCCCGATAGTATGTGTTCTAGGTACTCAGCGTGTGCATGATACGCTCTGCACCTATCACTGGGAACTTCATGGTAAAATGCGGTCAAGGTATACTAAAGTGGAAATGACACCGTCCTGGTATGCGAAAATAACACCCTCTGTATCTGAAGTAGGCCCTGATGATCTGAGGAAAGCAAAAGTTTGCTTCTTCGACAAGGACTGTGTTTCTACATTTCTGTGAAAGTTTTATATACAGGGTGATCCTCAACTCATAACATTCCTTGTACAAAAATTAATAAAAAACTACAAGGACAAAATGTTGTACGATCAATAGTTTTTAAACTATTGAGAGTTGTTAAGAACCAATGGCAGCTCGCTATTTCAGCGCGTACATAGCATCTTGCGCGAACTCTAAGATTGAAATCAAGGGAATCAATGAAACACTGAGCTAATTAAAATTGCACCTGCTCCAAGCGAAATCGCGGTAAAATTTCGGCTATTAACAAGTGAAAGCTTGGCACCTCCAAGAGCACCGATGATGAGGACGATTAGCTTAACAGAATATTCCTGGTATAACCGTCGCAACTCTCTTATAAGGTCTTTATACCTCTCTTTCTTTTCTTTCTCCTTCGCTGTGACGTTTTTTTCAGCTGGTGCTGAAAATTCGGATTTTTTTGTTCCCGCATGAGTTGGACAACGAGGTTCATGATGCAAAACTAATCGTAGGTGGCAGCACCGACCCGAGTACTAGAGTCTCTGTCGATGAGAGACGAAAAAAATATGGTGCTAGGTGTACAGTAGCTTATAATTAAATATATGAGGGTAAATAATCCTTGAATATATGTTGAATGCTCATATACGAAAGATAAAAAAGTTTGAAACATATATTTTTTTATGTTTACAAGATACAAATGGCACTTTATACTTATTAACGACATTTCTTTTCTTGAAATTTGTATCTCATTGACAGAGGGTCTAGTATTCGGCTCGGTGCTGCCACCTAAGATTAGTTTTGCATAATGAACCTTACTAGATGGTATGTGTCCTAGATGCTCGGGTAGTTCATGACAGGCTCCGCAGCTATCATCGGGAATGTCTTGGCTCCAAATGTGGCGACGGTATGCTAGAGTGGAAATGCGACACCATTCTGACATGCCAAAATGAAGCCATCCGTGCCTGACTTGAATCCGGGTGATCTAAGGAAAGCAAACGTTAGTTCATACGACATCGACTGATCTTCCACATTTCTGTGAGAGATGTCATGCATCCTCTTGTCGAGGAACAGTTCGCAGAAGTTTTTCCCTGTGCTTTCTTAATCCAAGCCTTCAGGAGTGAGTATTCAAGATGGATAAGATTTGATGTATTTTGCTCACCCCTGATATTGAAGTCAAGCCCGAGTGTTTCAGTAGCCTCCTCCGCTGCTTTGTACAGAAACGCCCCTTTGCCTACTTCTTCGTGTTTCCTGACCATTTGAAGAAGAGGGTCTTATCCATTTGCGACTATATGTGCTGTACCCAGAATAATCCTTTTATATATATATATATATATATATATATATATATATATATATATGTATACACCTGCTCCGGAACCTGCGTATGTTCCTGTACAGGAATTTTCAGCTTGGACATAATCTAAGGACGTGTGCATGATTCGAACGCATTTTTTGAAAAACTGTCTTGTTGTTTTTTTGTTAATTGATAATAATAAGCTGTGTTTTCTGCTCCTGGAAACTGCGCCCATATTCAACTGGACACAGGTGCTCCCTTTTTCATTCTGAGGGGTCATTTTCTGGGGAACGAAGGAACGGGAGCACCACCGTATAATTTTTTGACAATAGTGGAACCCAGGGGTGAGACATGACTGCCTGCCGTGCTAGCGGTTAATAAAGGATTTAAAAAATTTTGTAATTAATAAAGCATTAGAGCCGGTTTAGAAAAATTAAACTAGCTGTGAATTCGATCTCGAGTGTTTCCATTATGTTTGTATTTGCAATGTTATGGTGCTTGTTAATAATTTATTTGATGTTGTTATTCATGGTTGAGTGACCTTCAAGGTTTCATTGTTGATCAAGTGGTTTTCGCCCAATGCTCTTTCTCCTTGAAGGTCTCTCTCTGTTCTTTGAGTTTCAGGCGCTTTCCCTTTGGTGTAAGTGGAAAGTCAGGTGGTGGCGTGAAGCTCCGTCGTTGAGCTTTTGTTCCTTCTTCCTGGCTTCCAGTATTCTTCTAGGTGTAGGCAAGTGCGGCGAGTTTATCGGGTGTTGCAACGGTTCAAGGTCCAGTGGGTCTTGTGGATGGTTCGGGCCGTCAAGTCGTTCAGTTAAAGGTTAACGTTAGCTTTCTGTGGTTTGAGTGCTTGTTCAGTGATTCCCGACTCGATCAACTTCTGGTGTTGTGGGAAGTGACGAGTCGGACGACGTATCACCTCCGGTTGCATCGGGATCGATCCTTCGGTGAACGATCGTGGTCGTAGCTTCCAGAGGCTACATCTGTGCCAATTTTCTACAAAGGCATGAAGCCTTTTTTGGGTTCAAAAGGAGTTCCTGGTTGAATAGGCTCAGGAACTCTTGGTTTGGATTCAATTCGACCAAAAAAATATTTAAAGGTCTTATTAATAATGGTGATACATATCCTGGTTTCTTGGTCGTCGACTTTGACATAACTAAACATGACTCCTTCGCCGTCCCACGCCATTCCATCATAAATAACTAACATTTTGGTCCTTCTAGCCGGATAGTGGGTTAACGAGGGGAGCATGAACGTAAAGCATGAGAAGCTCACAATTTTACAACTTAATCTCTGTTTCCGACTCTCAATATCGAACTCTTGACTTACATAGAATATTGCATGCTAATTGATCATTATGCCTTATGCCGATTGTTTGAATTTGACATGACACTAATACTGACACTTATGAATATCGTATTTTCCCACATGCAATATTTATGCTATTTCCAATTTACATGTGTACTTGTGATCTTATATATGAATTTATTAATGTGCGATCTGATCTATACAAACTCAATGATTTACATGTGTTTTTCTTTTTGACACGTCAAGTTGATATATGTATATTAGAGTGGTTCACAAAAAAACTTGTTTTCATTTGTCGGCGGCCACATCGCGACAGTTTGTCAAAAGAGCTATGAGCTAATGTGTCTAATCTAATCCATGTATTGTTTGCACTTCCTGTAAACTAGCTTTCCTTTTGTTCGTTCGTAAATTCATTATATTCTGCGCTTAGTAAAAGTTCCTCGGATTCCAAAATAGACTGTGTGCTGTTTTCTAGTAAAGATTTGCATTCGAAAGTTTTGTTGTTTATTTGGGGGCAATTTTTCGGCTTCTTTCTATTTTCTGAACCAATGGTTTCATTTGTTCCTTTTCTTATGGTATTCCTTTCGATTGACGCGCCTATCGTATATGCAAATCTTCGTGATCTCAAAACAATGCGTTATTGATCGGTACGCAGGTTCTGTTTGGGATTTGAGTAATGTCAGTGCGAACGCCTGCAGACAGGCTCTCAGGCAGGACAAACGTACTTACTGACTATGCGATTGTTCTCAACATTGCAAACTTCTTGAGACTGGCTCTCAGGCATAACAACCACAATGCTGATGGATTGTTTGCAACATTGCGAACGCCTGCAGACAGGCTCTCGGGCAGGACAAACGTACTTACTGACTATGTGATTGTTCTCAACATTGCAAATATCTCGAGACAGGCTCTCAGGCATGACAACCACAATGCTGATGGATTTTTTGCAACATTTGGAACGCCTGCAGACAGGCTCTCAGACAGGACAAACGTACTTACTGACTATGTGATTGTTCTTAACATTGCAAAGGTCTCGAGACAGGCTCTCAAGCATGACAACCACAATGCTGATGGATTGTTTGCAACATTTGGAACGCCTGCAGACAGGCTTTTAGGCAGGACAAACGTACTTACTGACTATGTTGTGTTCTTAACATTGCAAACGTCTCGAGACAGGCTCTCAAGCATGACAAACACAATGCTGATGGATTGTTTGCAACATTGCGAACGCCTGTAGACAGGCTCTCAGGCAGGACAAACGTACTTACTGACTATGTGATTATTTGCAACACTGCAAACACTTCGAGACGGGCTCTCAGGCATGACAGACATAATGATGGTTGATGGCTTGCAACATTGCAAGCGCCTCGAGAAAAGCTCAGGCAGGACAAACTTACTTACTGACTGTGTGATGGTTTGCCACATAGAAAACGCCTCGAGACAGGCTAAGGCAGGACAAACTTACTTACTGTGTAGGTTTGCAACATTGCAAACACCTCGAGAAAGGCTCAGGCAGGGAAAACTTACTTACTGACGGTGTGATGGTTTGCAACATTGCAAACGCCTCGAGACAGGCTCTCAGACATGACAGATTTATTGATTGTAGATTTGTTGCAACATTGGAAGCACCATGAGACAGGCTCTCAGGCATGATTGACTCTCTTTTTCCTGACAGATTGTGTCTTTGTCTAGTTTTTTTGTGTTATTTAACTGCGCTCAACTCTTGATTATAGTCCTATACACCAACTTCGAATTGGTTCCCCGGGTCTCCGCATTGAATTATCGTTTCATTTTTCTCTTCGTTGCCTCTTGATTTTCTATTGTTCAATGAAATCCCTTACTGGGACTCTCTTTTGTCATTAAGATTCGTTGCAGGTCTAGAAACATCACAAAGTTTATGAAGGTTCATGGACATATCTCATCATGAGAGTCATGGACATTTGGAAGGGCCAATTATCGTTGTTAACCATGATGACAAATATAAAGAACACTGTGTTTTTTTGCTGAGCGACAAAGAATCATTCCTGGATTGCTCCGCAGCCAAATTCATTTCTTGAGCTTATTTCCAGATACGCAGATCCCATCATTCGAGCTTCTAGGAAAAGATGCCTTTGCCAGGGAACTGATATATTGAGATATTGAGAGAAAGAGATGTCGATCTTCAATGCATCGTTTAGAGGAAACCAGTAGAGGACGAAGATGGTCTCTGTCAGCTTCGGACACTAACCTACGGAATGTCATGCGCTTTATATCTGATAATTCGGTTCAGATAACTATTTATGTTGATGATATATTATCAGGCGTGAGTGATAAGGTATCTGCCATTAAACTTTGAGATCAACTGATTCAGCTGTTGGAATATGGAGGCATGCATCCCTGCGTGCGACATACTACATAAAAGGGTGGCCACAGATCGAGACCAACGGCCCAGTTTACGCTTCGGGAGCCGCCTGGGATCCTGTATCTGACGAATTCCGATCGGGAGCCCCAGTAATCGAGATTGAACGCCCGATCACCAAGAGGAAGGTTGTGGCTGCTATTTCCTGGCTCCTTGTTCCAGTTGACTGGCTGAGTGTAATCACTATCGTCGCGAAGCTCCTGATGCAGGATCTCGGGAGAGCTCAAGTTGGGTCAGATACTCCAGTTACTAATCATTTACTCCACAGGTGCAAGACATTTCAGAAAAATTAACTGTGTCGAAACGTAATCTTTAACTGGAGACGTCGTGTTGATTATCATCCTTTCTCTCCTCCGACGTGAGACATGGCCGTTAAGGACGAGTAACGATTGTTAGTTCCATGCAGGATGATCTCGTGTGATCTGCCACTATTAAACCTTCTTTTAGGACACTCAATCACCCGATCGTCAAATGGTGTTGGTTACCAGTCGTGCGCCGATTCCATGCGGCTAATTGTGTTCCATGGCGGGCGGACCTGAATTTTTACTTATATCTGGACATTTATTGTGTGCGTCATGGCGGGCGGCACTCAACTCTTGACCTTGATAAGAGCAATTTGTTTCGTTCAGCGAACGAGGCGGGCGGAATGTTAATAATTTACTTGATGTTGTTATTCTTGGTTGAGTGACCTTCAAGGTTTCATTTTTAATCAAATGGTTTTCGCCCAGTGCTCCTTCTCCTTGAATGGCTCTCTCTGTTCTTTGAGTTTCAGGCGCTTTCCCTTTGGTGGGAGTCGGGAGTCAGGTGGTGGCGTGAAGCTCCGTTGTTGAGCTTTTGTTCCTTCTTCCTGGCTTCCAGTATTCTTCTAGGTGTAGGCAAGTGCGGCGAGTTTATCGGGTGTTGCAACGGTTCAAGGTCCAGTGGGTCTTGTGGACAGTTCGGGCCGTTAACTCGTTCAATTAAAGGTTAAAGTTAGCTTTCTGTGGTTTGAGTGCTTGTTCAGTGATTCCCGCCTCGATCAACTTCTGGTGTTGTGGGAAGTGACGAGTCGGACGACGTATCACCTCTGGTTGCGTCGGGATCGATCGTTCGATGAACGATCGTGGTCGTAGTTCCCAGAGGCTACATCTGTGCCAATTTTCTACAAAGGCCCAAAGCCTTTTTTGGGTTCAAAAGGAGTGCATAAAATGATTATTCGTGGTACTGTCATTTTTGAAATTTTTTGAAGGTTTTATTTCTATATTTGATTTAGTTTCATATTAATTGAAAACTTAATCCTCGTCACTGTCCTCATTTAGCACTGTTGCACATTTTGTTTTCGTGAATAAACTCCTCAAAGTTTCTGCCAGTCTGGTGATTCTCGACAAATATCGACTATAAGCTAAAGAGTACACTACCGTCGGAAACTGTCGGTACGATCAGCGAAAGTACTATTAAAAACCACTGCTGACTTTAAAACGTGAGTACTCTTTCCAGAAATGAGCGAGAAATTTTTTTCAAACCCGTTTGGAAAGCTTATTAAATTCCACGTCGAATAAGCCCTAACAAAGAGATTTTTGATATTTCGAAGAGAATATACCATATGCGAAGTTTAAAAAATGCAAGAATTTTTCGAATTTAGTACCTGTAATTCAATTTGTGACACGACCTAGGTCCTAAGGTCTTATCTTTGATTTGAGCCGATAAAACTTGAAAAATCTCCGAAGGTTCTCGAGATACGTCTTGAACTGTCAAAATCTCAAACTTCAATTTTCAGTTGGCGAATACTGCTGTCGACCGCGAAAGCTTTGATCGCCGAGAATTTTTCAGAGTTTGTTTCTTAACTTCAACTCGTGTTGTGAATTCCTATAGTAATTGAAAAAACTGAAACTCACAGGACGCAATCTGTGAAATCTCATCTTAAATTTAAGCCTATAAAACTTTAAAAATATTCACGGGTTCTTAAGATATGACATAAATGTTCAAGCAGATCTGCTTCGCCTCTCAGTCGGCGAGAAATCAATGAAGCTTCCAACAAATTCCAAGAAAGATAGAATAATTTATTGTTATAAAACAAAATATTTTTCTGCGGTTGGCCCGACCGTCAGCACAATTTTGGTCTAAGATCGTCACAGAACAGTGTGCCCTTCAGGTTCCATTCCTGTAACACTTGTGACATTCCAGTGACGCAACAGTTGTGTCACTCTGTGACATACCAATTAAATTACGGAATTGCAGAACTGTTAGGCATCCTTACAGCAACAGAGTTACAGAAGGGGCCCGGTTGATACTACATACGTCGAATCTACACATGATGAACACGCAAAAACTCTGCACATTAAACTCTGCATGCTAACAGCGACAATTTTAAAGCTCGAACATTGAGGTCTACATGTTAAAATCTTCACGTTTAACTCTACTGTGATGATCTGAATGAAAAGTCACTTTAATTGAAATAATCCTGACGCAGATTCGTAGATCTGGTCAGTCAGTTTATTAAAGTATACACTAGTTGACGCCGTAGCAGTCAGACAAGGAATGATGCCTTTGGGGCTGAGGCCCTGTCGGGTTGGTCCCACCATGAAAGAATACAGTCTACTGCCCTTATCAGTTTAAAGGGAGGGAGTGATATCTATACTCTATTTTTGAAGAGTGCTTTCATAAAGCGAGAATATTTTTACTTATTCATTCTAGCTTCACACCTCCCGTGTTAGAGTGAATTTCTCCCGAAATTCTTGGTACTTGCATAGATTACTTCCTCCTAAACCTAATAGGTTTATTATCTAACTTACTCTCCAAATCGATAGTAGGCCCGCTCGCTGGTACATAGGTGACAGCTTGTGGTATTATTTCGTTGCTTATCTTATTGGTGGTACAACAAAAATGAATGCAGAGGTTAGGAAGACATATCCGAATTAATTCGCAAACTCCGCATTTATAAAGCGCAAAAACTGAAATAAGGATTAACGAAGTGTAGCCTAGGTAAGGAAGAATGTCAGTTGCCTTTTCTTTCTAAGAATGAGATCTTCTAATATTCTGTACTTTGTTCAAAACAGTTCTTACAAGATTTAGATCGTATTCCGAGAATGGAATTGTAACATTTTTCCGGTATGAAAAATTCTGCGTTTTTGCTTTTGTTTTGCTTACTTTTACAATAGTGTATTCGGTATATAGAATACAGTTATCTAGAGCTTTAATTAAAGTTACTGCTGTTATTGGCTTTTCGTAATTTGAATTTTCACAGCAAATGTGTACGATCTCCTCCTTGTTTGGAATCATAATGACACCCTGCTCGTTTTGTAAAATGTTAAATACAGTTTGATCAATAATCACAGCTCCACAAAAAAAATCTAAAAAATTACCCCTCGAGTCTGCATATGTCTATCATATGTTTTCAGGGTCGCTGAATCTGAATTCAGGGTCCGTTTAACCCCATCACGTCAGGATTTTCCATAACCTTAAAAAATAGGCCCAAAAACCTAATAAATCCTCTATCCATTGACCACTCAATTTCTATAGCCCCATAACCCCTTAAACCCAAAACCCTTCAACCCCATAACCTCAAAATGCCATAACTCCAAAACCCCCAAACACGATGAAAAAGAGACATATGAGCGTTGAAGCCCTGGAACACAGTATGTTCGAGCCATGCATGTTTCTTGAGCCTTAAACCCGCATTCATCAATAACCCCATAACTCCGAAACCCATCACCCGGTGAGAACGAGACTTTTGTCTCTGCCGGATCACGGAATAACTCCGTTCCCCATCGTCAACAACGTGGAGGTGTCCTGGATTGCAAAAACACGAATAAGTAGTACAGCAATGATGTCCGAAGATTAGACTCATAAGAATTCGTACATAAGCAAGGTCGCCAACCGTCCCGCATGTGTCCGCATGTGTCCGCAATGTGTCACTGACAATCAGGGAGAATTCACTGGTTCATTCAGTGGAGTTCCAGCACTGGTTCAATCACTGAGGTTCAGTGGTTCCTCAGTACCAGTACTCATCTGGTCGTACGCCTTGTCGTCCGTCAGCTGTTTAGGCTTAAAACGTATCGTTCATCACTTTTGTGCTAGTCTTTGGAAAATCATATATGAAAAACCGCACTTTACTGCCACAGAAATGAATATGGGCCGCGCTGCAATATAATAGGATATAATATATTGCGTTTAATTGTATGAAGGCCCGTCCTTACGTCAGCGTTTCGCGTCGCTCAAAGTCAAACCCAAGTGTATCCAACGCTCATTGCAGCCAGGCGCCAAATATTTATAAAACAAACACTAGAACACAATAAGGTTCGATTTCACTCAAGAAATGCCAAGACCTGACCGGCGACGCACACGTACCAGACTACTGGAGGTTCATGCCTTGCCCACGTGGAGCGCTATATCACTGGTTCAATCTATCAGTTGGCGTCACTGGTAGAATCAGTAGCGCTGTTATAGTTGAATCACTTACTGGTTCGTCCAGTCAAAGTGGAAAAATCACTGGTTCACCAGTGATGATTCAGAATACTGATACAACCAGTGACAATTTCACTGGTTCAGTTTGAAAGAGCAGTTTATTTCAAGCTTATAATACGTGTGCTTAAGTCTGGCTGCCTTGTACATAAGGCTATTCTCACCGGGTTATGGGATTTCGGAGTGAAGGGGTTTTTGAAGAATGTGGTTTTAAGGCTCATGAATCATGCATGGCTCGAAAATACTGTGTTTCAAGGATTCAACGCGCATATGTCTCTTTTTTACCGGGTTTGTGGGTTTTGGGGTTATGGCATTTTGGGGTTATGGGGTTAAGGGCTTTTGGGTTTGAGGGGTTATGGGGTTATGGGGTTATGAAGTTATTGGGATATTGAGTGGTCAATGGATAGAGGACTTATTGGGGTTCTGGGACTATTTTTAAGGTTATGTAAAATCCTGACGTGATGGGGCTGAATGGACCCCAAATTTGAATTCAGCGGCCCCGAAAACATATGATAGACATATTCAGATTCCAGGGGTAATTTTTCCGATTTTTTTTTTTGTAGAGCTGTGTAATAATTACATTTATTTGACACATTTTGTTGTTTATAATTTTAACGCTGTTTTCTATCCTTTGTGTTTCACAGGGTTTAGTTTCTGTTAGGAGATAGGCAGGGTTCTTTCTTTTACAAATTTTGGTCATTCCTAGTAATTTGCAATAACTAAGATCACTCTCTGACGTAGGGATGCAAAGAGTTTTTTGGTCGTCAATCAATACATAATTTTCTTCTGGGATTACGGCGATAAAATTATCCCCTTTTCGTAGTGGTATCAGAATTAGGTGATTTATTTTATAGATTTATTTTTCTAAAATTGGCATTTGAATTGAGTAGAAAAATTGATTAATTATCATTAAAACAGTTATTTCGGCAATGTGAATTGAATATTGATCATTTTCCTCTACTAACTGAATGCTATGCTTTGCATTGTTTTCCTCTTCGAACTGTTTAAATCTCTCTATAAGTGTAATCGGAGGTAGGATTTGGGGATGTATGATTCCGTGTTTACCGTCATTTATTGCATCAATTAATAATGATGTGTCTTCACTTAATTCTGATTTAACAACTGTCCTGATTGGGATCTGATTAGCCATTCCTATGTTTCCGATATAGTAGTGTGCGGCTGAATTTGAAATAGTCCTGATCACTTTAGTCTGATTTTGAAGTGACATTTTTAACATTTTGTTTTGGGAATGTAGTTGGTCAAGTTCATGGTTGATAAAATCTAAATCACCTTCGGATAGTGTTCCGAAAAGTGTCTTGGAGATGCTTCCAAAAAAATTAGAAGCTTTCTTTTGTACCGATTTTTTTCTAATAGCTGATTGAGTAACAATCTTCGAGTATTTAGCATTTTAATTCGGGATTTTAAGGTTTCTAGTTCAAATTGTTCCAAGGATTGATTACATCGTTCGAAGACGGATTTATACAAGAGATTAATCTGTTCGTATCTTTTGTCAATATTGTGTGTGTCAACGGATGGAATGAGTCGCCATGTAGTATGATAGATTTTCGCTGTACCAAGTTCCTCGGTGAATTTGGTGGAACCATCGAGTGAAGTGAAGGTCACGTTAGCAGATGTGATCGGAAGAAGTGATAACGGTAACCAAGTAAAATGCATTCTAAAAAAACATAAGATGAACCAATCAAGCTATTGGTAGAAGGGTTTCAACCTATTAGCGTGTATAATGTAATGCTGGTTATTGTATAGAATTTCATAATCAGAGGAACGAACGCGTTTGCATATGGTGTAGGGTCCGAGACATTCGCTTGCTAATTTTGTTTCTTTACTATCATTATGCAATAATAATAAATCTCGTGGTTCGAAAAGAGGATTACTTATGATTATTTTTGCATCCTGCTGCCTTTTTAATCGTTCCCGTGTTTTTTGAATGGCAGTTCTTCCTTTTTCCAAACATTTCTCATGTCTTTTTCGCCAAATGTCTAACAGTTCTTGATGATTTAACGACGTGGTTGTTTCTGAGACTGAAGGTAAATTGTCTTTTCTTCCAAGTGTCATTTTAAACAGCATTACACCTTTACTATCGTGGACTGTGGTATTAAATACTAAGCATATTAGATTCAAGTTTTGGTGCCATTCCGTCTCATTATCGGCCATGTATGTCTTTAACAAATCTTTAATTGTTCCGAGGGTTCTCTCGGGGGCTCCATTGCTTTGTGGATGGAAAGCAGTTGTTTTGATGTGCTTGATTCTAAAAAAAAATGTGCCTTGGAGAAGAAAATATGTAAATGTTATGATCTAGCAGATTTGTTAGCATGCTTTCGCTCGTCATTTCCCATAATGCTATAAGAATGATTTATTTCGGGAGCACATATTGAATGGATGAAATATATTTGTTTCCGCTCGTTGTTTCCGGTAATGGGCCAACTTTGTCCATCGCGATCTTCTTATTTGGCTGCGTCGGCATTTCCGGAATCACTGCTTCAACCTTGGGACGAATTTGGGTCAATTTTTCACGTTGGCATGTTTGACATTTCTTAACGAAGTTGATTACATCTTTCTCCATATTTTCCCACGATGTTTGTTCGCGTAGTCTCTTGATTATTTTCTTTTCGCCAAAGTGGCCAGTGGCCAGGTTTCCGTGTGCTTCCCTCAACAGATTTTGTTTCTCTATGGGAGACCACCCTACAGTAGATAATGAGCCTACAATAGATAATCAATCATTTAAAATACTAATGTATGTAGAATAATTACTGGAATTCAATCAATGGTTGAGAAACTACACGTGTTGAAATATTGGAATTATAAATAATTATTTTCGGTATATTTGTGCTTTGAATTAATGATTATCTACTGTAGGCTCATTATCTACTGTGGGGTGGTCTCCCCTACTTCATTTAATTTCTTGTCTGGTTGTTCACACAGGAAAAATTCGTGTTCTGTGAATTCTGTCTATAGTAGAAAATTCAAAATATCTCCCATGCATACACGTTCCGTAATTTTGATTAAGGGATCTTCCATGTGAAATTTAAGTGTGCTCCAAGTTTTTTTTCCTAGTGAAATATTTAATTTTTATGTAGAGGTGTTTGACCCATTTTTCTTCGTCATAGTCTGGTAACTGGATTCTTAGAAAAGAGAAGATATTTTGTTTTCTAATTTTAATTCAATTATTTCCTGTGGCAACAGGTTTGACTTTCAATTCACTAGGTAGGCGGTTCCTTTTCCAGATTGCATAATCGTTTTGAATTTCTTTTTCATCTGTAGGTTCGTGATTTCACAATCTTTCAGAAATTGGTTGGTTATTTTCGCCTGATGATGATCATGTATCAATCTCATCGACTTCTTGGGAGTCATTTACTTGATTGATTTGTGCACTCTGTCCAAATTGTTCTGAGAGATTTTGATCTTGAATAGGGTGCATTCTTGGAAGCGCGTCAGCTGTCGTGTTTTCCTTTCATTTTTTATACACGTTCTTGTATGCGTATGCTTCCACCTGAAATCTCCACCTCAACAAGCTGGAAGAAGGGTCTTTCACGTTAAAAAGCCACGTCAAAGCTTGATGCTCTGTTTATATCATGAATTGAGGTCCAAGAAGATATTGTCGAAGCCGCTTGACTGCCCATACGATTGCTAATGTTTCTTTTTCGGTAGTGGTCAAGTTTAGGTCGGGTTTGTTTAAAGTTATTAAAGTGTAGCAAACTAAGTGTCCCTGCTGAGATAAAATTGCCCGCAGTTAATCAAAAGCCACCGGGGATTTTAGAAAAAAATCGATTTTAGTATTTAAATTTGCAAAACTGGGAATTTGCGTTTCAAACTTTTGAAGTTGGCATTTTTGTAGATGCTAAACTTCTATGAGAGTGGATGTATATAGGGTTTTTGGGATAGCTGATTACAAATATATTGCTAGATTTTCAAAATTCAAGATGGCGGCTCCAATATGGCGGATCAAATAATGAAATTAATGTTGATTGCGGTAAAAATTAGTGTATGAAGGTTTTTGTGGTTGCTGATTACATACCCGTTATCAGATTTCCAAAATTCAATACGGCGCATTAATAATGGTGGCCTAAATGGAGTAATAAAATGCTAGTCCCTGTCTATTTTTGTATTCTGTGGTTTTTAGAATCACTGATTACGAATATGTTGTCAGTCTTCCAAATGAACAATTTGCGAGCCTGGGATTTTCTTGAAGTGTTTGATTTTTTGGCATCCCTGGAAAACGCAGATAGTGACGTCATCCAACCTATGTACCAATTGTTCGTATTTATTCATGACTTTTTCCGTTCCAGTTTAAGTTATTATATGGGGGCAAATTGTAGTAACGTTTGCCAAACGATTTGAAATACGTAAATCAGTGTACCGATAGCTCAAGAGATTAATTCAATGTTATTAAAAAAGTCCTTTGCTAAGACGTGGAAGTAGAGAAAAAGATCATGCTGGGTTATATAACTAGCAATTACAACTAGTATAACAGAAATCTCAAAACTGGTTCCATGAGTCAAACGATATCTGTATATGTTTCATGGCGCATGAGAAAACTAAGCCAAATAAAAAACGTTCGTGTAAAAGTTTCCATCTGTAGTTTGCATATTTCATAGAACGCAAAATCTTAGTTCTGAGAGTTCCAATATTGATAACATGTTCGTTATCAGCGGACCTGAAAACCACAGAATACCATTGTAGATCCGCCACTTTCAATTTTGGGAATCTGTTAACGGGTATGTAATCAGAGACCCCAAGAACCTTCATATACTGATTTTTCCCACAATCAGCATTAATTTCACGAAATTGGTCTGCCATATTGGATCCGCCATCTTGAATTTTGAAAATCTAACAATGTATTCGTAATCAGTGACCCAAAAACCCCTATATATACACCTACTCTCATAGAAGTTTAGCTACTAGAAAAATGCGAACTTCCAAAATTCAAGATGCAAACTCACAGTTCTGCAAATTTAGCTACTGTAATCGATTTTATTCAAAAAGCCCCCAGTCGCTGATTTTAGTTTTGAGCTTAAAATACTTCTGGGATGTGTAGGAATCAAATCCATGAAGAAACGCCCAGGATGGCAGTCTTTCGATTACGACCCCTTTTAAGCACACCGTGTTGAAGCAGGGTCAGAGTGAATGTGTCCTTGAAGTCAGGATATCTTAATACTGGTGCTGAGCAAAGAGAATCTTTCAACATTTTAAAACTTGTTTCGCAAGATGGCGTCCAATTCAAGGTTTGACTTTTCTTCGTCAGTGCTGTAAATGGTTTAGCTATCGTAGAGAAGTTTTTAAATAAATTTTCGGTAATATCCAGCTGGTTTCAAGAAAGACATGACTTCTTTTTGTTTATCCGGTATTTTTAAATTTTGGACGGCAGATAATTTATATGGGTTTGGTTTCACTCCGTTTTCCGTAATCATGTGTCCCAGGTATTCCAGTTCCGGTATAAGAAACTCACACTTGTCTGGTTGAAGTCTGAGTCCAGTAGCCCGTAAACGTTCAAACAAGATAACGAGATTTTTGTTGTGTTCTTGGAGTGTACTTCCAAAGACAACAATGTCGTCCAGATAAGCAAAGGATATTTTCCTTACTAGTCCCATTAATGCTGTGTCCATCATTCTTTGAAATGTGGCTAGAGCGTTTTCGATCCCGAACGGCATGCGGTTATAGTAAAAATGTCCTTCAGGTGTAGAAAATGCGGTATATTTTACTGAGTCTTCGTTCATGGGAATTTGGTAAAATCATGAGCTTAAATCAAGGCCTGAAAAGAATTTTTCTTTTCCTATGTGGTCTAAAATTTCGTCGTTTACAGGAAGTGGGTAGGCATGTTGATGTTTTTTTTTCGTTCAACATCCTAAAATCAATTACAAGCCTCCATTTAGGTTTTCCTGACGCGTCGCGTTTTTTCGGGACTACCCAAAGTGGTGAATTGAATGGTTATTCCGAGGCTTCTATTATTTTGCTGGTTAACATTTCATTTACTTGATTTGAAATTTCTTCTTTGTGACATTTCGGATGTCGCGGATGACGCACATTAATATTCGCTTCGTCTTTCACGATGATTTTATGTGACGCGAGACTTGTGCAGGGTAGTGGATCTCCTTGAAGTGAGAAAATGTCGTGATAAGAGATAGTTTTTTTTTAAATCTGGGTTCTGTGGGCATCTTCTATGTTTTCAAGCCTTAAATTTCTGTTCAATAATTTCAATCGAGCGTTTAATTCCTTCTGTGTAATGTAAGTTACAAGCTCCTCTCGTTCTAGGCCAACATTGATAAACTTGTGATTTATCTCTTAGTCACTCAATCTCAAGTCTGTTGCGGTATCATTACTAACGAGAATCATAACTTGTGAGTCAAAAATAAGGTATATAGAATTTGGAATGTAGGGATTATCTTCCATGAGAATGTGCCCCTACTTTTTGTTTGTTTTCACGGTTATCACTTTCATGGTGTTTTTTGGGATGAGGATACCGCCGTACTCCAAGGGATAGACCTTATCATCGAGCTGGAGGAAGCTGTTTGACAAGTTGAACTGATAAGAGTACAGGTATGGTGTTCCGATGATGCCTTCCTCGGGTATGAGAAAATTTCCTGGTACAATTACAAAGAGATGTTTTTTCCCTGGAAAATTAAACTTAGTAGCTTCGTTTGTCCGGTGCTTATCATTTCCCATTGAAAACTCTTTGTTCATTGAAATTCTCTGGTGGTATTTATTAAAGCAATTTCCTTTTATCAGATTCATCGATGCGCCACTATCGACTAATAATTTTACAGGTTTAATGAGGGGTATTTATGTTTACTGAGTTGAGAGTTTAAGGATTGGAAAGGAGTTTTATTGAGGGTTATGCGGATGGGTAGTTGGGGTTTAACGGTGTTTTTGGATAAGCGAGTTTTACTTCTTTCAGCAGACCAGACTTCCGATTGGATTGCCATTTGTTTTACTTCTCTAACATCGCTAGGATTTTTGCTTGAAACTCGGTCTGAAAGTTCTTTTCTTAAATTCATAAAGTATTTTTTGAGAACGGTTTGCTCTTAATTTTTTATGCAAATTTCTCGTTCGTGTGTTAGAGAATTTTTCGATTGTACAGCATACAAAAGTTCATGCATTCTTTGGTTGAATCTTCAATTGAAGTTCTGCGTACTTTCCCCAGCTTCTTTAATTACTTGTGATAGTTTGGTGCGATAAGTTTCTAGTGATCAAGTAGTTTCAAAGTTAGCTCTAAGAGCTTTGAAAAGATCATCATAATCTTGATTCGATAAGAAACAAATCGATTTTTCCGCTTCTCCTTCGATTTTTTCTGCAATGATCCAGTCTAATAAATCTCCTGGATTTGAACACTGCGATTTAATTCTTTTCACAAGAGTGATGAAGAGTTCAAATCGCATATCGTCTTGTCCACTGAATTTTTAAAATAATTCCACCACGTCTCTCGTAGGAATATTTTCGCTTGTGTTGGAAATTTTTCTATTCGACCTTTGTGAGAGCCTGTCACTTATAAGGATGATTTCATTCGGGGTTGTTACTCTTTCATTTGACAACTTTTGTAGAAGCCTAGGGTCAATTTATTCTCTCTCTAACGACTGTGCTAATTCTACGAACATCGTGTAATTATTATCTACTCTAGATTCTTCATTGTTCTCCCTTTCGCTTTCGTCCGAAGTCACCGAATCAAAATTTTTTGCTATGGAGCGAATTTCTTCTTTACGAGTATTTATTGTGAGTTACATGTTAGAGATCCGATCTGATAATTTTTGTAGCATGCCAATTATATCAGCATTAGTAAATCCATGGTGAGTATATTCCGTCTGTAGCTACGTTTAAAAAGTGTGTGTTCGGAGAGAGTGGAGGGCCCTTTACAGGTGATTAGGCACTGGATTCTAAAAAAAAAGGTCGTCGAAGTCGATGAAGAAGCATGTGCATGAAAAATTTTCAGTTGTTTCTGCATTGGCGGGGGCCTGGGGCCATGGCTTCGAGGGCCCCCTCGCTTGCGGGGCCCGTGTTCCCGGAACACATGGAACACCGGTAGTTACGCCACTGTGTGTTTAATAGTGTACCCAATTCTTTGAGTTCCCTACTTATGTTAGCGGACGTCGCATATTGTGTCACGCCACGTTAGCTAATCTCTATATCGTTCTGTACAATGATATACTCGCGTACGCGATAGTCCGTGGTGAAGTCAACCCCCTAGCCAGTGACTATTTTCTAATTTAAATTCACTATTTGAAACAAAAGTGCTACAACTTTGGCCAAATATTGTGAATGAATCGATGAACCTTTTTAAAGAAAGGTCTAAGTCTCGCGTAGTCGACTAACCTTATGAGGTTTTGTAGAGTCGTGATAGAACACTCCTTTTCATTTTGAAATTTTTCCTCTTCTTTTTACTCAGTTGAGATATCCAGTGAAGATAGTTCGTGGCTGCTTCAGTGGATTTAATCGTTCTGGTCACCCGTGTGTTTTAGAGTCTGCAATTTCAAAATGCTGCAATATCAACGATGCCAACTTGGTTGGGTAACGTCTCGCCTTTTAGTCTAATTTTTTATAATAAGGAATCACTGTGAGCCTACTTAGTTCAGCCCAGTACGTGTTTTCCTGATTTTATTTCTGTACAACGGTTCTTATTGATACTTTATGAGAATGACGTATCAATCAAAGGTATCCTGGCATGGATCGCCAATTTATGTGACGGTTTGAATAAAAAGTCACTTTAATTGAAATAATCCTGACGCAGATTCGTAGATCTGGTCAGTCAGTTTATTATAATGATACACTAGTTGACGCCGTAGCAGTCAGGCAAGGAATGATGCCTTTGGGGACGAGGCCCTGCCGGGTCGTTCCCACGATGAAAGAATACAGTCTACTGCCCTTATCAGTTTTAAAGGGAGGGAGTGATATCTATTCTCTATTTTGGAAGAGTGCGTTTATCAAGCAAGACTATTTTTACTTATTTATTCTAGCTTTACTCTGCACACTTAACTCTAGAGGCTATATACTGTCAACATATGAATTTTCCTGATAAAAAAAGCACATTAACCTCTACACGGTTAAATCCACACGCTGCTATCTATACATTTAACTCGGCACGTTCAAGGCTTAACGCTAATATTAATGTATGGATAAACATATTTTGTAATTTACTAATTCATTCTTTAATCCTTCTCGCTAATGTAGCCTACTATAATGATTAATAAACATTTCCTAGAATTGTGCCGAAATACTTGGGGAACCGGAATTCGCACAAGTCCTTAAAACTTATCTGCATCAAGGATTCAGAAACATATGATAAAGTCATAAAAGCCCAAGGTATATTTCTCAAAGTTCTGGTGATATTGAACACATGTTTCCGTTGTCAAAAACACATCATTTTCGGGGAAATCTGATATCAGGGGTTTCATTTTCAATACATGGACATTCAATCGATGCAGCGCAAGAATGATCCATCAACGTGGGGAACACAATGTTGATGCAACGCAGTGTTATCCCTATTCTTTAAACAATTTAACTTCTTTTTTTATTCACGAGATATTCGTTGTTAAAAATAACAATAACGGTAAATCCTCTTTCTAACGTTCCAGATGCGTTCCAGTAACGTTCCCTGCTATTAGGGTACTGTCAAATACATGTAATTAAATATAGATGTCAAGTTGCCAATCGGATTCAAACAATTTGAAGTCTGAAATGATGTACAGTGATTCCAATTTCAAATTCAAAAATAAGCCCAAAATAAGCTCAAAATTATCGTCAATGCATCCGGTAATTAGGTTTGTCATTAGTTCACCGCTTCATTCCCTTTTAATACTGAAAAACTCCCTCTAGGGGGGGGGGGGGGGGGGCAAAATACGTCATAAAAAATAACGTGTATAAAATATTTTTATATTCTTTTTTTTGTCCATAGATAAAATCAATTAGTGTACGTGTATAATAACTACTTTTTTTTCTATTTAAAGGAGTAAAAACGGAAAAATGCTCATGCACTAACCACATTCGAACTTTGGGGACCACGAGCCCAATATATGCATCCCACGCATATACATTTAAAATATATACACGTGAGATGCACACATGGGCGCGCAGTCCACAAGGAACGAAGGTGAGTGTGGGACTTACCAAACGGCACCTACCCACTAAACTTTAACTCCTTTTCCCGCCAATCCAGGACTCCGGAACCGCTTATCGCAGTACTTCAGAGTCCCAGGTTTTTGGCATAGGGCTACGAAACAATGCGGTAGACATTGCTTCGTAGTCCCAGGCCACAGGCCATTAAGCCGTGCTTCGGCTTCTACTTTTACCTGCCACCTTGGCATTCTTCAAACCATCACCCGACCAAGATGCACGCATCGTCATCAGGGGTGTGGTGGTACCACAAACCCGGGCTCGTCGGCTTTCGGCATCCTGGCTGGGCGATATTCTTTAGCTTGGTCGTCCTTGAGGTTTCCTCGATGAGGCAGCACAGTGCAGAGGTAGCACTGCGGCGCACTTTCGCACGCCGCGGCCCTATGGCCCTCTTTGCCGCACCTCCAGCAGGCCTGGGTCCGGTCCGAACCCTTGCATCCCGCCGCCATATGGCCAAAGCCCAGGCAGCGGTAACACCTTGTAGACTCTGTCTCCTTCCGCACACGACAGGACACCCACCCCACTTTGAGGTGTCCCGTGCGGAGAAGTCTCTTCGCCAGGTCCTCCTTCATTTCGACAAAGGCCCTCAGATTACCTCTGAAGGCCTTCCTCGTCATGCTAACCTTCACCTCTCCCGTTGCTGCTTTCCCGAAAAGCTTTCGGACCGCAGCCTCCACATCTTCTGCATACGTAATAAGGTCGAGGTCCAGGACCTCAACTTCGATGCGGAGAACGAGATCGCGTACATTCCCGCTTATTGCTTCCTTAATGGCCGCGGACAGCTTTGATCTGGCGTCCGCAGCCGGCCCTACTTCCACCAGAACATCTCCCCTTCGGGTCTGCCTGACCCCCCTGATTTTTACGCCAAGGGTGTCCGGCTTCACCTTCCGTTTGAGGTTCCTCAGGACCTCTGCATAGCTCGAACCCTCAGCCGGTCTTATCAAGACCGCCTCGTGTCGGGCTCTCTTAAGCTTCTCCTTCTTCATGGTTGGGGGTGCAGGAGTGTTCTCCTCTACGTCCCCGCCCTTCAGTGTCGAGGACGCCGCAATGGTATTACGGGTCCTCAGTTTCTTTTTCTTCTGTTTGACAGCATTTGTCTCCACGGGACTCATTGAAGGCTCCCTTCCGCGCTTCCCAAGATGGGTAGTGGGAGTCTCCACGGCTTCTTCATTTTGAGTACCGCTCTGGATCAAATCTTCTCTCGTCTTTTTTCCCTTGTGTAGGTACTTTTTCACTACCTCCTTTGCCGAGTATGTTACCGCGTCTTGGTAACATGCATCCATCCACCACAGGGATCTTTCCAACTCCCCCATCACATTCTGCGCCTTTTCCAGTCCGTCCCTAATGGGCATAAACATATTTCGTTTGGAGTTGCAGAATTTCTGCATCTCCTCCAGCACATCCTTGAGGTCTTGAATGTTTCTTCGACCCTCCTCCATATACTTGAACGCATTCATTATATCGTGTCTGGCAGGAGTCCATTGACTCCTGTCACACTCCTCCACAACGTCTAATTCTCCTCCCACCTCCTCACACACACTTCTATTCAAATTTGATACTTTCTCCATTAAAATTCCCACGAGAAGCTAGGGAAATAAAGGTCCACCCCCGCAGAGCCCCGCATGCGGGGGTAAGGTCTGTATACTCTAGAAGGCAACCTGGTATCCTAGAGACACCGTTTGGAACACCACACCCCTGGTGCCATGCAGCCTTCGGCACGGTGGATTAACGCCTTGGCTTGGAGGTTTTTCCTTCGGGACCATCCCTGTACATTACCTGCGACTGCTTATTGAGTAGTGTAACCGTATTCAGCAGAAACCCTCGGTAAAGGGCTGCAACAGGAAGAGGTCATGGTTTTTTCTCGGTGTGTCCTTCACCCATTCTGTTCGGTCCGCGGGGCCTACTTTATTTCAGCCCTACCCTCTGTTTCCAGCGAGCATTCCCCTATCCGCCACCCGGGGACGTGCCACGTATGGGTTACAGACTTCCACTGTGGATAATAACTACGTTAATTCTACTTATTTAACACCATTTCAAACCCTAAAAACCGAAAAACTACCCTTATCAGGTGGTGGAAAGTACTTCAGGAACAAGAACCCAATTAGGAGTAGTTTTTCAATTTTTCCAGTGTTAAAAGGGGTTGAAGGGGTAAACTGATGACAAACCCGGTTACAGCATGCGTTGACGATTATGTTGAGCTTTCTTGCGTCAATTTATGTTCTTTCCTTCAAAAACTACGTTGGGCACAAAAAAAGGGGCGGATTTTGGGGTCCCTCTTCGAATCATCTCACGCATGCAAGGTTACGAAACTCTACCCGCCGCACTAGTCATTGGCGAACGCAGCGGCAACCGTGGACAAACAGGTTTAAATTTTCTTATTGCGCTCGATATTTTTAGACACATTGATCGATTTTATTAGTTGTCCGAAAATTTTATTTTCGGATATTGAAGCGGACATGCTCTTGAATATTTAATTCCTGGAACCAATCAATTTCAACTGGCCACTCAAAAGTTGTATTTAATTATTTGAATAATTTTGTTAATTGAGAAAATATCGCAATGACACTAGAAACACATTATATTCCTAATATTTTACTAAATTTTTATAAGAGAAATAAAATCTCCCTACGATTAACCGTTCTCGAAATATCGTTTCGACCGAATCCATTTCAAATCAGGCAGGTTCTACACTTGAAGTTGCAGAATCTCTCGGGGACAAAATATGTTGTTTTTTAGAGGAAATTAGGCGTTTAAAGAAAAAATTGGGGTTTTTTTGAAAAGCAAAGTCAAAAATTCAAACACGCATAACTCTGTAAGCAAAATTTTTTTCACAAATCGCAAAAATACGTATCGCCCAATTTCCTCTGAAAAACAACATATTTTGTCCCCGAGAGATTCTGTAACTTTGAGTGTAAAACCTGCTTGATTTGAAATGGATTCGGTCTCATTAGAATTTTTTCAGTATTTTGCTATATCTCATAAACTAATAAATATTTTGACCTGTTATTTGGGTTCACATTATTATTGACTTATACTAAAAATTTACAAAGTTTCATTCAGATCGGTTACGTTGCTCCAAAATGTTAAGGAAATTTCCTGGACTCGTATCATATATGTATAGATAATCAAATTCTTGTAATGTAACAGGAATGCACAGAGTCACGTTACTTTCACAGTACCAGGTTACATAAATATTACATACCACTTTAATGTAACGTGTAATAAGTTATAAAAAAAGGCCTGAAATTTCTTAAACATAAGCATATCAATGACATTTATTTTTTAAGTGACCGCAGTTACACAAAAATTATAAATGATTAATTTACATATTAGCTCGCATTATGTCATAATTTATATCGCTGATACAGTTCCAGTAGCTCGTGAGCCACAAGATTATCCTAATAATAGCATATATAATATAAAGTAAAAAATTCTGGAATGCGTAACAATTTTTGATCCATTTTATTGATAAAGTTTCTAGCAGTTTTAAAGAAAAAAGATTTGATCTCTGTGTTTGTGCAGTATTCAATTATTATAACAACGAAGTTCATGAATGCCTGCTTCATTGCGGATCAAATTAATTTTAAGATAGATCTAAGATCTAAGACTAGTTTCACATACATTAGCTTCGGATATTCCTACACTATTTTCGAAAGAAGTGTCAATGACAGGAGTGGCGGGACGTTCATCAATATTGGACTCCCTCAAATTTGATGTTGAAGGAATAGGACTGGCTGAATCTATCTTCTCTGCCTCTTTGCGAATCAACCGCGCTCTATGTCTGGAGATGTTACTGCGATCCTTCCTCTCGTTGGACATCTTGAATGCACCCATGGTACATCTGAAATTATCTGTGGTAAAAAGTATATTACATATACATGTAATATACTGCCATCAGAGATCCAGGGATCACAGCGCAAAAAGAACTAAAGAAAAGCGGAAATATTAAGAAATATTAAGAGTTCTTAACATTTTCGAAACGATATTAAAATTTAAGAAAAGGTTAATACTGGTTTCTTCCAGATATGTTTGAAGAAAGCTCTTTCTTTCATAGTTTTACTATTGTCATGGATGTTAATATTTTTTACTTAAAGACCAAATTATGAACATTTTTAAATTAAACCCTGAGGGATAAAACAATTTAAGATAAGAAATTCTTTTGACTTTTGCATATTTTAATAAAATAGGCCATTTTTTTTGTTTATTTTGTTCACAACGAAAAGCTTAGGTTTCTTCATCGCAGAAAAATTGAGAGGAAGAATTTTATGAAAATGTTGATAAATCTTTACATTAATTAGATACTATACGAAATGTATATCAAAAGGAAAAATATTGAACATGTACTAAACACTGCCCACTGTTTAAATTATAATCTAATCGAACAATTGCATGGGGATCATTCTCAAATATATTTAATATATACTAAAAGTTTCAATTGGACTGATTAATCTTTTAAATGAAATTATTTTTGCTGCTTTTTTGAAATTTTAACAAAAATGGGCATCCAGCCAACCGAAGAGATGAATTTTCAAGTAAAATGATAAAGCTTCTACCAAAAAGATTAATTTTCTACCATAAAAGACGAATTTTCAACTAAAATTATGAATCTTCAACCAAAAAAACATTCATTTTTAATAAAGTATACTGAGAAGATTAATATTTTACCGAAAAATTCGAATTCTCCACAAAGATAAAGAACCTTCAACAACAACAAAATTAATTTTTAACAAAGTAGTTCAACCTTTAAACAAGTTGTTGAATTTTTCTAACCAACCAAGATAAATTCTCAACGGCAAATGTAATGGTTAATATTATAACCAAGAGAGATTTTAATTTAAAAAATAAAAAAGTCGAATTTATCCCAAAAAATGTGACTTTTCAACAAAATAGTTTATTTTACAACCTAACTGTTAAATTTTCAACCCAAAAACAGAAAGATTTTTTACAAAAAAATGGAATTTCTAAGCAATAAATATTAATTTTTTTTATAGTTCATTTTTTAACCAAATAGTTGAGTTTTCTACCAAATAGTTGAGTGGTCAATCCAAAAAGACGATTTTGTAACAAAATAGGTACATTTTAAACCAATGAGATGAATTTTAAACTAAAATGATGAATTTTCAACCAAGAAGATTAATTTTCTACCAAAAGACGAATTTTCAACTAAAATGATGAATCTGCCAAAAAAATTAATTTTTAACAAAAGCAGTTTAACCTTGAATAGAATTTTCAACTGAACAAGATGAATTTTCAACGAAAAATGTAATCAGGCTCTACCAACTCCTATGGTCGATCGCGCAGAAACATAGAAACTAAAAAAACCTGTGTCACCGCTTGATGGCGCTGTATGTCGGTCCCTCCCCGCACCTGGCGTCTCTCGTCATAGTTGCGTTAGTCTCCATTCCTCTGTCGTAAATTGTATGGTTGTCGCACTCAGTCGCACTTCCACAATATCCAACCTCACTTACAAAACAAAACAAAACTCCGGCTGACAGCTCACGCCGGTTTTGAATGTTTTGAAGTATTTTTAAGAATCTAAAATTAATTTGAAGCCGAAATTGATGAAAAGTGATAACCAAAGCAGCGCGGTGCTCGATTACCCATCATCTCAAGAAATCAGTGTACATTTACAACAACCATGTGATTTTTCTACAAATATCCTAGGCAAAAAATACAGATCAAAAAATATATTTTTTTGATTCATGGTATTTCAATTTTTTATTCTAATTGTATGGTATATATTTATCAAATTAATATTGATTACAATTGAATTGATTGATAATGTGTTAAAGTTAAAAAATTGAATGAATTCTTTCAAGCACATATTTAAAAAAAATATGTAACACTCATATTATAAAAATAAACAAACTTTCTATAACGTATTTTCGTTGTTGCGTGCAATTTATTGTAAAATTATATTTCACAAAGAAACCAATGCGAAAATCAAATAAATTGAATTCAATTATCTGGACGCCATCTTTTATCTTAATGTCCTGTGTCACCGTTGGGTGGCGCCCTTGCTTCTTCAAATTTTGCCATTGAGTTGGTACAGCCTGAATGTAATAGGTTATATTATAACCAAAAGATATTTCAATTTAAAATCAAAAAACAGTTGAATTTATCCAAGAAGTCGACTTTTCAACAAAATATTGTATTCTTCAACCGAATTATTTCCGATCAAAAATTTCAACGGCACATTGCTATTTGCCTGTATTTGTTATCATTTTCTCAAATATTAACACAATAAATATTGTGATCACTCATCAGCATCGTTGACGATCCTTTTGGATACGAAATGTTTACTGTCATAGCCTATAAATATTTGATATAGATGAAAAACATGAAAAGGCTCTTACCTGAAATAAGCTTATCAAAGCATATATCCAATACAGCATCCCAGATAACAGTGCGTGCGGGAGCACGTTAGTCGCATGACGTGCGAGTGTAATGTGTCTTCAGTTATAGCGACACAATGCTTGCACAACCTGCAGATCGTACGTAAATCCGCACTGTGCCCGCACTCGGTCTGCACGATGTGTGGAACACGGTATGCGACGTTCATTTCGTCGAAGTGTCAGAGTGATGTGCGCATTAAAAAAAATGCTGTAACATTTATTTGAGACTTTTGTTATGGTTATTTTAAAGTAAAATAATACTTTCACATTATTTATCATGTTTTGTAACATATTTTTGTTTATAAAAATGAGTAATCACTTAAAAATGGTAGAAAAATTTGTTTCAATATGTCAAGAAAATCTCACTTACAATAAGAGTTCAATTGTAAACAGTCAGTGAAGCGTTAAAAAAAATGAAATTTCGAGGAATAATTAATTTTCTTTTATAATATTATCAAATACTCCACGGTTTAAAATCTCGCGCGTATACTTATAAATTGTACATGCGTCACTGTACAACGCTTTCGATGTTTACATTATTTGCATCTTCATATTAGAATTCTAGGAATAAAAAAGTGAAACCTAAGTACAGAATTATATTTTAACTTGTCCCTGGCGGACCGGCCGAACGCAAACATTACGCTACAGCATAATGGTAAAGTAATGGTAAAGTAATACTAAAGTAATATGGCATTATAATTAATAAAGGAAACGAAATTAATATGTAAATTGTTGCAATTATAATAAAACGTTAAAATTTACATTAAATGGTCATGCCGTAATTGCAACAAGTTGCTTTCTCAGCGTTAAAAAATAAAAAAACAAAGTGGCTGTCATTCAAGTCGGGTCCCTGCAGACTGGCAACCCACTTAAAGCCACGTTAGCGGGTTGCCAGTATGCAGGGGCCCGACTGCAATGACGGTCACTATGTTTTTTTATTTTTTAATGCTGCAAAAGCAACTTGTTGCAATTGCGGCATGACCTTTGAACGTAAATTTCAACGTTTTATTATAATTGCAACAGTTTACATATTAATTTTGTTTCCTTTATTAATTATAATGCCATATTACTTTACCATTACTTTAGCATTACTTTACCGTTACGCTGTAGCGTAATGTTTGCGTTCGGCCGGTCCGCCAGGGATGTGTTATATTGTTGTATGTACTTGCACTGTTTTCAGTGAGAGATTATGAAATTTAAAAGCAAAAAAAAATATATTTTTTGAGTGTATAATCTCAAAAAATATTTTTCTTGTTCCTGATTGAAATTGCCAAATTAAATAAGTATGCCAAATAATAATAATGAAAGTATGAAATAAATAAATTGTTGATCGCTATAGAAATTATTTAATATTTCATATAATCAATTTCTAAATCATTAAAATTTTATGATTATATTTTGAATTTATCTCCTTTAAGGCGCTTCCTCAAGCCTTATTTTTAGCCCATGTATTCTCTTGCGCATGAATCCCGCTAAACGGATGAATTGTTCGATGTAATATTTTAACCACATAATCTCAAGAGCATAATGCACAAAAAGAAAGTTTTTTTTTTTGAAAAATGGTCTTGTTTTTTTTTATTTTCAATTAATCGAAAATGTGCTTCATTTTTGCGCCTGGAAACGAGCAATCCGCCACCGGGAAAGTACCCCCGTTAAACCCAAAACAGGCGCTCTTCAAATCCATAAAAATTTGTCATAATTCACCGTGACGGTTCTCGAGCAAGCTGAACACAGGGGGTCGCTCGTAAATCAACCGCCCTTTCGATTGTTGCATCCTGACACGATTCGAGCCGCTTGAACGAAATTGATAATTATTAGAATATGGATAAATTGAATTTTTATATGCTGCATTAGGTTCATTACATAATTACGAGAAG